>JAMLFT010000984.1:0-34624 GCA_026544285.1 Pachyrhizus erosus | reverse complement strand
TTTTATTTTAAATTTATAAAATTTTGTCTGACAGATGTTTTTATTTTATTTTTATATAATTAAAAGATTATTTAAAACTTTTTTTAATCACGCTAGGTATTTGCAAAGAATTGTAAGCACCAAAAAACAGTAAAAAAAAGAGGAGCACGTAACAAAGTTACATCTATTTCTGTTTACAATCTATTAAAAAAGTATTTCCTTACCTTTTACGTGTCAGTATCTAAAAATAAAATAAAATTTGCTCGATCTTGACCTTCTGCTAAGTGCGTGAACAAAAAGTGACCAAGACAAAGAACTAGGAACAATTAATACCAACTAATAATGTCCCAAATCTTAACCACGTAACATGCATTTTTTCTTTGAGCATTAAAGAAATTAATGACAGATAATTTTTTTACCCTGTATCATACGCATTTTAACTCAATGATATTTCACAATTAATAATTACTTATGAGCATTATGCAAAACTTATTTTAGTACGATACAAAATATAAATTCAATTTTAATTTAAAAATAAAAAAAATTATGTTTCAAATCAATAATAAAATCTTAAATCAATCTCAAATAAATATATTTTAATTTAGTATATAACAATCACGAATAAAATTAAGTAATTTACAAAATTTCACATTTTATTTCAAACATTAACACTATATATTTATTTTAGTTGATAATAGTTATTTGAAAACAAGATTTCACATCATGAGATGAGAAGATGAAAATATATACTATATTAATAAAATTAATTAAATATTATCTTATTATTTTTTTAATTTTATTTTATTTTTTAATTCGACTACTTTAAATATATTTTATGAAAATAATGACTAAAGAATTTTAAATATATAACTAAATTTTTTCATTATATAATAATAAAATGCATTTGAATATATATACATGTATACATTTTTTTATTAATAATATGGTAATCAAATTATTAATATTTTAGTATATTTTAAAAATTATATATTACATCAATTTTAATGTATATGAATGAAGTGTCAAATGAACTTTGATTAATATAAAATTTATTATATATAATTTATAAAAAGGAATTTGTAATTCAATGATAAATTTTAAAAAAATTTATATAATTAAAATTTATTAAATAATATAATAATTGATACAAAATAGACTGATATCACTTGATATATGTATATAATTTGTTAACTTACACATCATTATTTTTTATTATTAATGCATTAATAAGATATAATTATATATTATATTAAAATATATAAATGTTTATATCTTGATAATACACTCATACTAAATAATAAATATGTGTACGTTAATAAAAATAAATATATATTTTAATTTATAAGATCTTTAATTTTAGGTACATACTAAAGAAGAATAAATTAAATTAATATAAAATATTAATTTTGAGTTTTGTAAAGAAGAATAAAAAATTTGGTTGAAAAATTAACAAATTTTTATTTTTATTTTGTTACTTTCTTAAAAAATTAATAAAATATATTCATAAAAAATTATTCAAATCATATATATTTTTATTCAAAATATATATTTACATTAAAATATATTTAATAACTTAATTTATGATTTATTTAAATATATAAATAAATTTAATTTTAAAAAAGTATAAAATGAGTTTCTTATATTTTTTTTTTCAAATTCTATGAAACTCGATGGAAATGGATCTAAATTTTTTTTTTCTACTTCTTATAAATTCAAACCCAAATCTGTTCTTTTTTTAGTGGAGGTGAAAATAAATAGAGCTAAACTCATCTCCAAATGATTATCCGGTTGTCATCTCTATCAATTGGGACAACTATTTATATACAAGTGTTTATAACAATTTACCTTTCTTCTTATCACGACTGATATACAAAGTGAATGGGAACACTCATTTTCTTGTCATTCTCATATGTGCAATAATTAAGAACTCAATTTTGAGAGATATATATATATATACAAAGTTAAAAATCCATAAATGTAACAATATTGAATGGGAATCCAAATCAGTTGCCTCCTTCATGTGTTTCCTTTTTTGTCTTTTTAATACAAATTTGATACCAAAAGAAAAAAAATTTACTTTTTAACAATGTATAAATTTTTTTACTAGAGGGACATGTAGTAGAACAGGTAGGTGATTTCTATCTGTTGGATGGTGCAATGTATCTCTCAAGTCTTTCGTAAGTTATAACACCCCAATTTTAGTAGCTGCTATTTGTATAAATTGTGTATATTCATCACCATATTTTGCCATTATAATCGATGCATGCACTTGCCATTGACAAAAGAATTTTAATTAAAAGGATGCACATTCGCAATTCCAACCAATGTGAGTCAAAAGAAAATCCATATGATAATAGTTTTGCTATCAAAGGGAGTTTGGCTGCCATATTGAAGAATGATAAAAAAGTAGGAAAGGCTTATAAAAGAAAAGAAAATAGATGGCTGCCATATTTTACCGATAACTACAAAAATACGCCTCTTTGGTGGAATCGGGACAGTGACACAGTCCTATAAGAAAATAAAAGAGAGAGTCTGTGACAAAATCTCATCTTTTTGCCTTTTCAAATTCAAAATATTAAAACTCCATCGGGGTTTTGATCTGAATTAAGATCTCAAAGGAGAGGAGGGGAATCAGCACTTTGCATGGTTGAACTGGGGTAGATCGATGAGAATTTGGTTGATTCACTGCTACAAGAGATTCATAAGCATCTCATTAGCATTTATGATAAGGCTTTTTGGGTTTAAATCAACCATGTTCATGGTGGTGCTGACCATAGCTCTCTTGGTTCTACCACTGATGCTGCCTCCTCTGCCTCCACCGCCAATGATTCTTATGTCGGTGCCTGTTGTGATAATGCTGCTTCTGGTGATGTTGGCTTTGTCTTCCAAACATGGCCCTGATTTGATGTATCAGTGTAATTTTACTTGGTAGCTACCTATGCATTTCTCGCTTCATATTCACACAGACACAGTCCAGGCATGCTTGTTCATGGTCCATTTTTCTTTTGCATCAAATATCAATGTTGCATGCATGCTTATTGATAACTGATAAATGTGTGAATTCGGAATAGTCCCTTCTTTTGATGTTTTTTCTTTCATTCGTCGACCTTTAACCCAGAAATCAGAGCAATGTAGGTAAATATATCCAGAAAGAAAACAATATTTGTTTCAGAATCTTATATAAGCATCATGTGTATATATGTGTGTGTGATTATCCTGACACATACTAAGGTATATTTGTGATGGCACGACAAGGAAGAGCAACGATTATAAAGAATGTTAATATATTTTTTTAATTGTTATTCAAATTTCATTTAACTCTCACTAATATTAGAATAAGTTTCAGTATCGATTCCTTAATTATTTGAATATGAAATATTTGACAATCTATGTAATACTGCATATAATTAGTTTTATCTCTCACTTGTTATATTTTATAATAGCTTGCATATAAAAAATACATCTCAATATTAAAGTGTACAACTTTTTGTTGTGCCACTTCATTGTTCATAAATCATCTTCCTTCATGTATTCTAGTGAAACTCATAAACTCTATCTAACAAAAAGCGTGTTGATAACCTCTTTCTTAAAGCAGTACAGTGTTATAATCAAGTGTGTAGATTTTGGTCACAAGAAACGAGCCGAAAGAGAGAGAAGCACTTGGGTAATTCATTCTTAATATTTGTTACTCGGATTTCAACACCAACATGCCGACATTTGGTGGGTATACATAGCATTTGGTTGCTTTGTTTTGTTTTCCAAGGAAAGGGAAAATAAAGGGAAGAGAAGCGTGACCGCAACTATACACAAATTTACCTTTGTTATCATTCATCATCATCATCTTCATCTTCCCTCACTTTGTCATTTTCAGCAATTTCCCTTATGTAAATTAATCATATGCCATGTCAAACCAGCAATCACCAAGTTGGTACCTACCATTTGCGGTTTTGCTTAGTTAAATTTTATGGTTAACTTTTCATAAGATATTTTTTGGGGGGTGAGGAGAAAAGGAATTGTATACAAAGCAGAGAGGTGGTTGGAATGGATGTGTAGTGAATAGTGATGATTATATTCAGTTTCTTCTACACTTTCTATATAAATATATATATATATATATATATATTCTTCTATTGGAAATTCCTTGAGGAAGAAAATTAAAAAACGATGATGGCTCGATTGTAATTGGGTTGGTGAAAAAAGCTTATTCTTATCATTTGGTAAAAGCACAAGTGGGAAAAAAATAGAGAAGATGCCAAACTCATTATACCTTAATTTTCTCTATTTTGTTTATAACTAGTCTAATGCTGCATCATTTTTCACGTTTTAAATTCATTAGGTGAAACTTGAAGGAAACTACACGAGGAAGTGACAAGTTAGGATTTACCCTCTGGGGGTAGCACAATTGGTGCGAACTAGGAAGCTTCGGCGATTGGAACATGAGTGATTGGTGATGAATTGAGCAGAAACACAAAACAATAATGATTACAATTTTGATTGTAGACGTCAATATTGAAATTTGGAAAGAACATTAAACAATGTAAGATAGAATATATATGCTGGGAGACACAAACGATGCTTCTTAGAACCATAAGAGTTAGAAGTCTCCTTTTGACATTGTCTAAAGGACAACGAGTTTGGTGAAGAATTGCCGTACTCTTAAAGTGTCAAGCTGCCACCTTGATATTTGATGTTTTCCTTGGCTTGAAGAAGAGTCTCGCACTGCATTGTTCTGTGAAGTGTTTACGCAATGAGATAGTTAAATATATTTTCAGTCTCAATAAATTAATAAAATTTAATTTTAATCTTTCAATTTGATATTTATAAATTCATTTTTATAATTAATTAATAATGACGTAACATTTTTTATTAATAATGTATAATGTGACATATTTAAATATATGACAGATTATGACTAATGATTGTGAAAAAAAAAAGTTAATAGGTGAAAAAAATATAATAAAAGTTAAAGCTTTTTAGTTGAAGTGAAACAGAGTAAAATAGAAAAAATTATTTAAATTAAAATTGTTTAATAAATAAAATAAAATAAAATATATAAATTAATTAAAATATGTCTTTACTCTTAGTATATTATTATCATTATTATTTATTTGATAATTACTAATTATTTTATTATTATTTGTCACAAAGGACGTAAGCATTAGGGAAAACCAATTATGCTTATGCATGATTGGTTTTGAGCGTGTCACATTGGAGCAGGCGGGAGAAGGAGAGAGCACGAGAGGTGTTTTGGAAAGAGCAAAAAATTATTATTCCTTTCTTTGTTTTTTTTTCTTCAATAAAATTTCTGAATAATGGGTCTCATAATTTGAAAAAAAAAACTCTAATTTTTTACTAAATCAAACACACCACGTCCACTCACTTTCTCTCAGTCAATTCCATTGTACTAAACATACTGTAAATAATGATAATAAACCATTTTCAAAACTTTTAAAATTTATAAAGATTAAATTAATAAAAAAATTGAAGGATTAAAAAAATAAATTATTATATTTACATGGACTAAAATCATATTTAAATATTTTTTTAATTTAGAAACAATTCTTCATATAATTATGAGCTAAAAATAAGACTAATATAAAATCTTCACAAAGTGAAGGATTTAAAATTTGAATTGGTGACTTTAAATTTTTTCATAAAGTAATACATATGTTTCTAATTTAAAAGTAAGTTGAAGAAATTTATATTACAAAAGTTATTCATTTATGATAACTAATTTTGATTTACACTTTACAGAATATTAATGTACACCATAAATCAAGCAGAGAAACTTTAACATCATTTGATTTTTATAATTTTAAAATATTATTGTGAGTTAAAATAATCACTTTGTTAATTATGTGTGGAAAAACACATCCAACCCTAAGTATTGCTTTGTGACTGGCTTTAATTATAATTATGTTAAAATTATTGAAAATATTAATTCTTAACTAACAGAAGAATAAATTTGGATCAAACTTAAAATATAAAAGATTAAATTAAATTTAAAAAATAAAAAATTATCTTAAATTTAAACAAAAAGATAAAAAAATTAAAACTATAATTTAGTTTGAAATATAATATATTATAATTATATTTCATTCTCCTAATACGACTTAAAGCTTGTAACAACTGGATACAGACCTAGTTGGAAATAATGATCTATTTCATTCTGTTGACAGATTTTCTTTTCGTTATTTATAATGCGCATATTCTATTGATATAGATGTTGCAATAAGTTTGCGAGTTAATAACATAAACCTCATGTTTATTATGAAGTTTAAACCATTAATTTTGGATGTTGACTCTTGTGCGTTCTGTGAAAGACAACCGTGAAATGAAAAGGGGATTACATTACATGTGCAGAACCTGAATTATTACTATAATACGTCGTGTTTTCTGAAAATAGTAAAGTTCCCCAAAAATGAATCAAAGTTATCCCTTAATAAATAGATATAAAATTTAATTTCTATACACAATCAGTCTAAAAATACATTTAGTAACTTTTTTCCCAGCGTATACTACAAGACCCTATATGTTTAGTGTCTGGAAACTTTTAACAAAGCTGTTAAAACCCCCCTATAACTTTGTATTCAATCATTACCTCCACATTGATATTATTATTAATCACAATTACAAATACATGACATGTTAAAACTGTTGCTCTTAGGCTATTGTAAATTCATCTCATGTATTGTATCAGCAATGTAGCAAACCCGCTAGTATTTTATCAACAATATTAACATAAAAAATTACATTGTATTTTAATAAGTGCAGAGAAAGAAGGCATTTCAATCGTGCAAGGGGAAAACAATTTTTCATTTGATCAGAAGAGAGAACAAAGATGCCCAGGCATATCAAACCCCAATTAATTTATTTTCACCGTCCACAAAAATCACCAATAAGATTCAAATCAACTACATCTTATTTACAGTTTTTCTTTCACATGGCTATACAAAAGCTTTGAGGTAAGAGGCGGCTGATGCTTCAGATGAATGTATAAAGGGGGCCTTGTACTGCTGGCAAAAATGATATTGAGAATCAATGCAGCACCGTGGTTTCAAGGGATAGTTTAATCCCATATTTTGACTAGAATTTCACCTTATTGATAGCCTCTCCAATTCCTGTACAAAGCTACCCTTGCATAGCCTGACGTAATCACTCTAACCTTGCATTGCTACCCTAAGCAGACTGAAAGGTGACCTGCTCTGCCGTGGTTGTGTCGTACTTGGCATTTGCCTCAGGGGTATCCTCTTCACTAGGTGGAACCAGCTGCCAAAATAGTGATAAATACTGATCCCAATCCTTCAGAATAGCCGCACCTTTGGTACTACCAGTTTTTTCCTTCATACAGAGAAGATAAAAAATTATTTGTGCATTATGATAATCAACTGATATAAAATTCATAAAAACAAACATAAAATTCTGCCTACTTTGATTGCACATGCATAAATTCTTGTTAATGTAAATAGGGGGGGGACTTACAACATGAGCTTCAATAAGGCTCTTCAGTTGCATCTGCCCAACAGGGGCTGAAACCCGTTGGATTTTTACAATTTCTCTGTTTACCTGTGAATTGACTCAGATATAAGCATAACAAAATAGCATGGTTTCTTTCAAGCAGCATAAATAAAAGGCGTTCAAGGTTATTTTTTACAAGCATTTTTTTCTCCTAGGGGAGCGATGGTTTAAAAACTTGGCTGTGGTAGAGAAAAATTTAATGCTTGATGGCAAGTACTTATGAGCCACTACATGAGATAGACAATCACAACTAGTTAACAAGACCAGGTAAACTAGATTACTGCTACAAAATTAGTTAGAAGCAAATTTTAAAGGCAGTTGGTGTTTCATTAAAAGGCATTTGTAAGATTTGGGAAGATCTTCAAACAGTAGTATAGTATATGTTTTTTTCTTAAATCGTTTAAAATGCTTCCCAAACCATAGATTTATCATTCTCTCTTGTTTCTTACATTAGAGCGGCAGTTAGGGATCCAGATCAGAAAAGAATTTCAATAATCCATGCATGCACTCATTTGTAATAAAAAAACAGAGGAAGGACAGTGAAATGGGTCTCTGGCACAAACCTTGGGTATGAAAGTATTGTCCTCATCAAGAATGTAAGCCAATCCTCCTGTCATTCCAGCGGCTACATTTCTACCCACTCTGTCAAAGGTATAAAAATAAGTGATAGCCTCAGTTTACTCCAATTCTTTCCATGAACAATTATGCAAAGGGGGATGCGGAAGAGGAAAACAATGGTACAACTTTGATAAAGAAATATTACGCACTTTCCCAAGACAACCACACAGCCACCAGTCATGTACTCACAACAATGATCACCTGTGCCTTCAACCACAGCTTCAGCAAGTGAGTTTCTGACAGCAAATCTTTCCCCAGCTCTCCCTCTAACGAAGACCTGTCCACCAGTTGCCCCATACAAACAAGTGTTCCCTACAATTGCTGCATCCTCAGGTTCAAACCCAGTCTTGTCAACTGGAGTGATAACCAACTCACCTCCAGCAATGCCCTGGCAACAGTGGCAAATAAACAATAAAACAATGTGTCTCAACTAGTATCTAATACCTCAAAACAAAACATCCATTTTATTCACTATAGTGACAAAAGGAATTTCTTAATTCAAGAAAATCCTATAATGCACAACTTGGTTACATTTGGCAAAAAAGTAATATCATCAAATCCTAAGAAAAGCAAGGAGGAACAACGAGAAGAAATTTGTCAACTATGTTACCAATTAAATACAGTACATCGCTGAATAAAGAAGCATACTAGGAAAACATACTCAAGTAACCGGGTCTCACTATTCATCACTAAATAAATGAATCATAGTCAACATATTTCATGTTTAATTTCCTAACATGTTCTTAGGTAATGCAAAACAGCAGAGTTTTATTAAGGTACCTTCCCAACATAATCATTTGCTTCTCCTACCAGGCGAATGTTCATTCCAGGTGTCAGAAAGCATGCAAATGACTGCCCAGCACTTCCTGTAAATCTGGAAGCAAGGAGAACATTTTTTAATTTTCAATCAAAAACAAATATTGGATTTCAATTCAAACTGCAAATTAGGACATCTTACGTTATATTCAACTGTCCAGCAAAACCAGTGTCACCGTACTTCTTTGCAATGACACCAGCTATACGTCCACAAACAGCCCGATCAATGTTGTATATTTTTATGGTCTTACTAACCACCTTTTCATTTTCAATGGCATCTGCAATCTGAAAAAAAAAAACACATTTTATCAAAAACAAAAGTCAACAGTTAATCAAAAAGGGAATTATGATTGACATACAAACCGATCTAAAGAAGAAATATTACAAAGAGGATGTCAATAATATTTTTAATATCAACACCTATAGTTGTTTTACCTCTGGGTCTGCTAGCAAAACATCATCTAAAACAGGACCGTTGGTATGAGGCTCCTGATTCCTTATTTCTGTGCTGCTCCATTTAGGTAACCCAACATTCTGAAAATGAACGGTTAATCACACACAAGTCAGAGAAGCAGGTAAATCAACTCAGAAAGGAAAAGAAAGGAAAGATAGATGATTATAGGCAATTCGTACAGAGAGGATATAACTCAGATCTAGATGCTGAGTTTTTGCTAAAGATATGTCTCTCGGTTGCAACAAGTCAGTCCGACCAATCACATCATCCAACTTCTCATACCCCAGCTGTGCCAGTATGCCTCTTACCTGGTCAAATAATAATATTTGTTCCAGACAGGATGAGGAAAACATTACATAATCCAAATTTTAACATGGTAAATGAAAATTAAATCAACAACAGCAACTCCAAAATCAGGAAAATTAAGATTAACATGAAAAACATCAACAGCAGCCCCAATATACCTCCTCAGCTACATACAAAAAGTAGTTGACAAGATCTCCAGGAACACCAGGAAAGCGTGCCCGCAACTCTTCCCTCTGAAATGTAATGACAAATTCATATTAGACAAATGATAAGTTATGATTACATTAAAGCACTAAATAACAAATCAGCCTTCTAAATACCTGACTGGCAACACCAACTGGGCAATTATTGGTGTGGCAAATGCGGGCCATAACACATCCAGTAGCAATCATTGCCACTGAACCAAACCCGTATTCGTCAGCACCCATTATTGCTGCCATAATGACATCAACTCCACTTCTAAATCCACCATCAACTCTGAGAATAACCCTTTCTCTTAGTCCATTTTCAATTAGTGTCTGCAAGAAAAATAATCCACAATAAAATAGCATATAGCTTTTCAAGGTAGGTATGATGAAAATAAATTCTAATAACACAATTTCATAATTCAATTATAACCTGATGAGATTCAGTAACCCCAAGTTCCCAAGGACCTCCTGCATGCTTGATGGAACTTATAGGGCTTGCTCCTGTTCCCCCATCATGTCCTGAAATCTGTAAGTTGATTGCATTATAATATGTAATGCTTCAAAAGGACAAATGCATATCTGAGAAATATACATAGAAACAGCTCAAAAATGTATATGGATTACCGGTCATACCTGTATAATGTCAGCATTGCCCTTTGCAACCCCAGATGCAACAGTGCCAATTCCAGCTTCAGCCACCAGCTTTACTGATACCTTGGCCTTAGGGTTCACCTGTTCAACCAGAGAACCAGATATTTTTCTTCTGTATACTCATTACTAAATTTCATTCAAAGGAAACAAGTGAATAAAACAAGCAAGAGTGTCACCTGATGAAGATCAAAAATCAATTGAGCAAGGTCCTCGATAGAATAAATGTCATGATGAGGAGGTGGAGATATAAGGGGAACTCCTGGTTTAGAATTTCTCAACCTAGCAATATACATGCTAACTTTTTTTCCAGGCAACTGTCCACCTTCACCAGGTTTTGCACCTTGTGCAATCTTGATTTCTAACTGATCAGCATTTGCCAAGAATGTTGGGGTGACACCAAATCTTCCTGAAGCAACCTGAAAAAATACAATATACTTTATCAGATTACCACTGCCTGCGACATGACTAGAGCTGTTTCCGGATCATGTTTAGAATAAATACGATTTAAATCAGCCAAATTGACTGCATATAGAGGTTAGCTCGTCATCCAATTAGATTAAGAATTAATTTGTAATCATGAATTTATAACAGAATGAATTTGGTCCGTCAAATCTAAATCACACCTCCATACAATATGATGTAAGGTATGATCTATAACCTAACCTTAAAACTTTTGTTGATATATTCCCTTCCTGCATCTGCATTCTTAAGCTAATACTGCAGGAAGGTGATCATATGTTGGCAGCCCACCATGCTTGTTGCACTTACAGAAAAGCACAAAAATTCTATCTTCCATAATGGAAGTGTTGGAAAAGAAGGGATTAATTCATGACCATTGTTTTATGGTGCATAGTTGCAGGGCACTGACAATTCGAAAAGTTGGCAGTAATTCATGACCATCACATTAAAATCATATTGTTGGAAATAGTGCAAATCAATCAGAATCTGTAGTTCTGATTCTGTACAACACCAAAATTAGTTGTGATTAGAATCTGTATTTGTATTATTCCTACTTTCCTTTTTTTAGTTATAGCATTTATGGGGAAAATTATTCCCCTGATTTTTAGGGACAGGTTAGTGAACAGATTTATTTTTCCCTTTCCTATTTATACCTCACATTATATCAAGGATTATTCAGTGAAATAAAATCCATATTTCCGCATGGTATCAGAGCTCGATCTGAACCATCCCTAACCTAGTGCCACCCAGCCATGGCAGAGGAGAAACCAGAAGATTCACCTAAGGTGGAGATTGGGTCAATCCAAACCAGCCCCATCGAAGGGTCAGTTCTGCCAATCGCTGGACACAGATTAAAAGGTCAGAACTATACTCTGGGTGCGATCAGTCAGGATATTCCTCCAAGGAAAAGGGAAGGAAGGTTATATTACAGGAGACTCCAAGAGCCCTGAAAAGGGGGATCCAAACCTCCAAAAATGGCAGCTGGAAAACAGCGTAGTCATGTCATGGCTACTCAATACCATGACCAATGATGGGGGAAATTTTATGTATTATATGACACTGCCAAGGAAATTTGGAATGCAATGAGAGAGATCTACTCCAACGTAGATATCACCTTTGCCATTTTTGAGATCAAAAGCTTACTTCACGACCTTCAACAGGGGGAGTCCTCCCTCAGTCACAGAGTATTTCAACGCACTCAATTGTCATTGGCAACAGCTGGACATATATGAAGATGTTGATTGGTGTTGTATCGAGGATAAAAAGAAGTACAAAGTCCTAGTGGAAAAGGATAGGATCTACAAGTTCCTATTGGGGCTAAATCAGGACCATGATGAAGTCCGTCGAAGGATCCTTGGAACCAAACCACTCCCAAACATCCGAGAAGTATATTCTTGGAGGTAAGAAGGGAAGAGAGCAAGAGGAAGCTTATGTTGGGAAAGTCCACTGCAGCCCCATCTTCTGAGAATTCAAGAATGGCAGCAAAAGGAAACCCCTCTCGACCTTCACAAAGGAAGAGTTGCCCTTGGTGTGACCATTGCAAGAAACCAGGCCATACCAAGGACACGTGTTAGGTCATACATGACAAACCTACAGATGCCAAACAGTTAAAAAATAAGAAAAACAGAGGCAACACAGCATCCCACCACCAGGAAACTTAGATAACTCTGATCCATCTCCATTCAGCAAGGAGAAGATGGAAGCCCTTCTGAAAATCCTGCAGCAAACTATGGGTAATGCAGGAAAAAATAGTACAGGAACTGTGGCACAAAAAGGTAATTTCATGCATGCTCTAAACACTAGAATGGAAAAACCAAAAACATGGATCATTGACTCGGGAACCTCAGATCACATGACCGATGTTTAATAGCTATTCTCCGTGACAAAATAATTTCACAGTTTGGATAGCCGATGGTACACTCTCTAAAGTCATGGGTAAAGGTTCAGTCATCATCTCACAAACTATCAAACTGGATTCTGTCCTTTATGTACCAAAACTTGATTGTAATTTGCTATCCATTAGCAAACTAACAAGATTTGAAATGTGTCACTAAATTTTTCCCTAACCTGTGCGAATTTCAGATTTTGGAGCTAGGGAAGACAATCGGCAATGCTAAAGAGTTTGCTGGACGCTACCTCCTTCAAGTTGAAGAATCAAAGACAGGATCCAAGGCAAATTTGTGTGCAGTAGTTGCCCCAAGTAGTGAAAATTCTGTTGTGCTGGGGCTTTATCGATTAGACCACCCTAATTTTATGTATTTGGAAAAATTGTTCCCTTCATTATTCAATAAAAATCCAATGTGAAATTTGCAACTATCCATACACACCCGCAACTCTTATCCAATTCAACCTTACAAGCCTTCCCAACCATTTTCCCTAATTCACAGGGACGAATGGGATCCATGCCGGGTCAGCAACATTACTGGCTCAAGATGGTTTGTCACATTCATTGATGATCACAATCGTGTTATATGGGTATTCCTAATGAAAGAAAAGTTAAAAGTTGGGAGAATATTTGAAACATATTATAACATGGTGCAAACACAATTTCAGAGCAAAATAAAGGTTTAGAACTGACAATGGCCGAGAATACTATCACACTGCACTAAATTCCTACCTTCAGCAACCTGGTATCATCCACTAGAGTTCATGTGTGGACACCCCTCTGCAAAACGGGGTTGCTGAGAGAAAGAATAGGCACGTTTTAGAAGTGACCAGATCACTTATGTTAGCCACAAATGTACAAAAACAGTTTTGGGGAGAAGCTGTCCTCTCTGCAACCTACCTCATAAACAGGAGGCCTTCCTGTATCCTCAAGTTTGACACCCCTTACTCAATACTCCAAACCTTTTTCCAACCAGTAGAATCCTCACCTTCATTCCTTTTAAGATATTTGGATGCTCAGCCTTTGTCCACAACCTAAACCTTCACCACAACAAACTTAACCCAAAATCCATCAAGTGTATCTTTCTTGGCTACTCTCCTCACCAGAAAAGGTATAAATGTTATACTCCTGCAAACAAATTTTTTTACCATACTATGGATGTGACGTTTTTCGAGAATCAGCCTTATTACCCCAAAGTTGGTATTCAGGGGGAGCAGACCTATCCAAATGAAGTGGCAAAATCCCAACTTCTGGGATTTGAACTAACCAAATCTGCTCCAAATGCAGAACCTGCCGCGACTGAACCTGAATCAAGGGTAGCTACAACAGCATCTGGACACGAAAATGCAGTAGAAATTGCACCTGAACTAGAGGAAGCTGCAGTAGAAACTGAACATAAAAATACAGCAAAAACTGCACCAAAAATTACTGAAACTGCACCAGTTGAAGCAAGGGAAAAAACTCCATCTCAACAGGATCAGGACCCTCTTGCACAAGGAGACAATTGGAAAACATGCTTCAGAAAGAGAGGAAGGGAGTAGAGTCAAGTACAACTCCAAGGCAAAACCATGAGTCCAACAAGGCTCCAGAAAATGAAGTTCCTCCAGGTAATCTTGCTCCTAATTCTGAATCTGTTAATAACATTGACATTACTATTGCCTTAAGAAAAGGGGTGAGACCTTGCACTCAACACCCCATTGAGAAGTATGTGTCCAATGGGAAATTGTCACAAGGGTACATGACTTTTGTGGCAGCTCTAGATAGCACCCACATTCCAAGGAATGTTCTAAGATGGTATCAAAGCCTATTCTAGATTCATTAAAAAAAAGGGTTCACCCACCATATTATCCAGGTACCAAGCCTAAAAGTGCTAGGTGTAAGGAGGTGTGTTAGAAAAAATACAAGTCTCACATAGGCTAGAGATAGTGTCAAAATAGAGTATATAATTAGGGGACAACTCTAACCCTATGAGATAGCTTTTAGGGTTGAGATAAGTCCATAACCCACATTTCTAAGACATATAATTGCAAGGCATCAGCTAAACAAATCAGATCAAAGAATATAATTTGGTCTATCAATTTCCAACATTCAACAGAGAATAATAGTTTCTAGAAAGTTGTATGCTGTAAAGATTTTATAATAATGGTTAAATAATTTTTACTACAGAAAGAACAAATAAGGCCAAAGTATTAAAATAGTCCATCTAAAAAATTTTCCAACATTACACAATTAATATAATAACATTACTATAGTCAACAGAGTTAATGAAGGTATTTTTAAAAATTTCAGTGCAATAACCTGCTTGATGGCACTAGTAGCAGTATCCCCATTTTGAAGACCTTTAAGGTGTGGAAGAGTTGGAGAGTAACCATCAACAACATCTGAAAGGGGTTTCCAGCGAATAGGATCCTGAATGCAATACATAAATACATTAAGTCATAGTTGAAATGCAAATAAGTTAAGAAAATAAAAATATAAGAAAATAAATTGCATGTTACTGAATAAGAATGTATCTATACCAACAGTTATACTAGGATAAAAGTTATATTACCTCCCCGCCTTCCCCTGAATTTGATTTTCCACCTAATCTGTTCATGGCAATTGCAATTGCTTCATGAGTTTCTCTGGAAATAGCTCCAAGTGACATACCCCCAGTGCAAAACCGTTGCACAATAGATGAAGCAGGTTCAACTTTCCCCACAGGTATTGGGGCACAATCACTTTTGAATTCAAGAAGATCACGGAGAACCTGAAATGAACAATAATAGATATCTCACATAAATCTGTTGTAATAAAATGCATAATAACATGAAAATAGGATCTCTAGGAATCACATTCACTGGTCGATTAGCCAAATATTGCTGATAAACTGAAAAGGCACTTTGACTTTTCTGACGAACAGCTTTGTGGAGCAACTTTGACATTTCTGGGTTATTTGCATGATACTCCCCTTTGAAAATGTAAATCAAAATCAGACAATTCTTATCATACCTAGAACACTAATATGAATGCAATTTCATTGATAAAGCAATAACACTCGTAGAAATTTTCCAAAAGCATAACAAAAAGTTAACTGATTCTTCAAATCTTAATGAGTATCAGCACCGAATTCATACCTCCTGGTCTGAACTGAATAAATCCAAAATTTTCCAACCTTTTAGCTGTATCTTCAGAGAATGCCTTCACCCAGAAAGACAAAGTCTCTCTTGCCACCTGCATCGTATCACAAGTATGATGAGTAAAGTTTCAAAGAAAGTGATATACATATTGTAAATTCAAGTATTCAACACATCCATTTTGCATTGGTGCTCTGTACATAAACACATTCACAAATTTTTGTGAAAAAGAAATAGTGTATAACCCAGGGTTTTTTCAAACAGATGATTTTATAAGCTTGGAAAAGATGGAGCGTTGGAATGCTGCCTTAATTGCAGCCACCCCTTGTGCCTTAGTTGCAGCCTCTTTGGGGGTTGCCTTAATTCCAACCTCAAGGGTGGTGGGTTAGTCTCATGTTGACTTCAAAAATGATATCAAAGCCCTATCCTAGATCCATTGTTTAGCCACCTGCATTTGCCAAGCTCCAAGCTGGTAGCCCTGGGCATGAGGGGGAGTGTTGGAATACCTCTTTAATTGTGGCAACCCCTAGTCTGCCTTAGTTGTAGCCTCTTTTGGGGTTGCCTCAATTGCAATCTCGGGTGGTGGTTTAGTCCCACATTGACTAGAAATATGGCTTGAATAAAGCTTATAAAGTTTTGGACAATCCTTAGCTTACAAGCTGATTTTGTGGGTTTGAGTTAAACCTTCTAAAAGTAAGTGTTAAAAGTCTAGCTGTTTGAGTAACTACTTTGTACAATTAGTTACCAGTGAGTGAGGTGGTTACTGTAACTGATGCAGAATTCAGTTTGTTCTTTACTCAGCCTATAAATGTAACTACAGACTGTATTGTCAAATCATTCAACAGCTTCTGAATTATTTTCAGTTTCCTCTTGTTTCTCCCATTTTCTCTCACTTTCCTGCATTTTGTTCTTCAGTAACACAAGCAATTAATATTGCATGCACCAATTTCACATCACCTACCAGAATTTTCCCTCAAAGAAGTCTTGTTTAGGCACAAAAACAACTTGCATTTTCATTCTCAGGCTTGAGTCTGTAATGTTCCTCACCTCATCAAAAGTTAATCCACCAATTTTCGACACACTGCCTCTGAATGCAAGATCAACAACTTCCTTCCCTAATCCATAGACTTCAAATATTTGTGCACCACAGTAACTATAAACAAGGAATTGAAAAGTAGAATTGTCAAAAGCATATCAGTAAAGAAAGAAATGAAACAATTAGAACATTAGACAAACTACTTATCGAAAAAAAGGAATACCAGAATTCTCTGGCATTAGTTTCCTTTTATAACTACTTCATTTCATATATCACGTACCTTGAAAGCAACGAGATGCCCATTTTGGAAAGAATTTTAAGAAGACCTGCTTTTACAGCCTGAAATGCAAGCAAAAATGCAAATCATTAGGTTGTTAGTTATACCTTTAAAAAAAATTAAATGCAAAGGAGGAAAAAGTTTCTTCTCCTAAAGGACCCTTTTTGAATATGCAATTCTTGTTTTTTGAGTCATATTATGTTAGTAGTCATACAGGGCTGGGCTAGTATTACTTGTACTATACTCATTTTGACCTAGATTATTAGTATAAAAAAGTAGATGTATTAGATTAGTGTTGTCAAATCAAATCATATCAAAACACTATCAATCATTCACATTTTTACTTTCCATCATTTCCTAAATTAGAAATCTGAAAATAGAATAGAATCTCCCTTTTTCTTTGTAAATATTAGGATAGATTTTATTTTCTTTCCTACTTTCCCTTAATATGTTAAGATTTTCCCAATTTCCTTTTGTAAGTTTACCATATAAAAAGGGGGATTAGTGCTTTTACTGCAAACACAGCGAATAATACTCAGTTCTTCCTTGTAAGTTCTATTCAAGTTGAATGTAACCAGGTCTTTTCTTGGTTTCTTCTTTGAAGTTTGATCTATTTTATCTTTATTTCCCTTCAATCTCACGTAGTCTTACTCTCCTCTTGATTAAGTTTTCCCTTGTGTAAAAATGTGATTATCTCATTCACACAGTTAATGAATGAAACTCATTTTAGCATGGCATTAGTGAATCATTTTCAACCAGATGCAGCTCTCCCGTGTTTGCCTAAGGACCATCATTTAAAATATAAATTAGATAACCAGGGCATATACAAAACCATCATAATTACAGATTGACATACATACAACAGGAATAAAAAAAAATAGCTTATTACTTCTACATCTGAAATGAAGCCAAGAGTGGTTTGAAGTTGAGCACTAACCTTGCAATAGTTCTTCTGTGCTTGTTCAATTGATACAGTAGGCATCTTTCCATTCCTCATCAGATTTACAGTTTTATTACTCAAACGCCACTGTCGACATGTCTCCAATGCCAAGTATGGACACACAGCACTAAAACAAACAAAAACAAATATATCACAACTATGGTCAAGAAGTGGTACGTGGTTTAAGTGGGCATGATTCCAATCTTCCATTGCTGCAACCAGCTTATGCATGGTAGACTTAATTCTATTAACATCAGCAAACAACTGTTTAGTGAGGAAAGAAAAACTTCAGATTTGTTAAATTTTAAATGAAAAAATGGCTTCTTGACAACTGTAAGAATACAACTGTACCATAAACTAGCAAACTAACAAGGATACAAAAAATATCTTCAATCTATACCAGGCCAAACAAAAGTTTGAGACTAATAAATGAAAATTAGATCACAAACACAGCTCCTAATATAAGATTAAAATAAAGAAGAAACAAGAAATGAAAACATCACATTAAACAGACTTAAGTGCGGCATTAAATAACCTTGCACCATATCCTATTAAACAGGCAAACTGGTGAGTGCTAAAGCACTGAGCAGTATCTGCAATAATTGAAGCTGACATCCGCAGGCCATTCTGGATTAGATGTTGATGAACAGTACCCACAGCAAGAAGTATTGGAATTGAAGGATGAGTTGGTTCCTATGACCAAAAAGAAAGGAATGCATTATTAGCTCAAACACATCCAAATATGTACTATATAGGAAGCATATTGATATGCATGCTCTCATGAAAGAGATAATCATGACCATAGAATCATAATGGAGGGTCAAATTAGACTTAAATAAAACAATCTTGACAATGCATGCATGGCCAAGATTAGCTCCTATCACTAGATATGCCTTATATATGTATAAATGAAAGGGGGAGAAACTTAAAAAAAAAATAATCAAGAACACTGTTGGTTTGTCATATCAAAAAGGGAGAGATTGTTGAACATGACCTCTGCATATTCCAAGCTTAAAAGAGCAAAAGAGTTTTGATGAAGCCAAAAGGTGTCAAACAAAGATCACTTGATAAATGGAAAGGAAGTTCATAAATTCAACAGTCATTAAAAAATGAGGAGGACTTGTCATCATTGCAGACAATAGCATATCATGTCTTGCAGTCATCTAATTAAATATGTATCAAACCATTGCTTCTATTTCACCAAATAAAAATAACATTGCTTCTATCTTTGAGAGATATAACAAATATACCCTGTAAAAAGATACAGGTGCTAGTAGATGGTCCTTACCAGTGCTTCTGAACGATCTGATAGAATAAGCAGCTGGCAACCATTCCTAACAGCTTCATCTGCAGCTTCACAAAGCTTGTTTAATGCTTTCTCCAAGGAACCTTCAATGCCCTTAGTTATATCAAAAAATGTAGGTAATACTTCTGGTTTTAAGTGGGAGTCTTTTAGCAACTCAAGCTCCCCTTCATTCAATACTGGACTAGATAACATAACCTGCTCCAAAACAAACCATCATCTCATGTGCAAGAAAAGGCAACAAAATCATGGGTATTATATGACAATGACAAACTAAATATTACAGATGTAAGCTAAAATACCTGTGAAGCATTCTCTGGCCCAATTTCCAATATATTCCCTCTCTTCCCTACACTCACTTCAAGAGACATAACCAATCCTTCTCGAAGAGGATCAATTGCAGGATTTGTAACCTGTACTTTGAAAAATGATGAAAATTGGGGTGGTGGCATCAGAATAAAGAGCATTATAAAGAGATAGAGATATGCATAGAGCCTAAGCAGTGACATACAATGAACACCATAGAGAAACAACCATATCATGTATGATGCATCTGATGACATTGTGAATAAAGAATAAATTTTTTTAGTAAACATGATCAAGATGTAATGAGATAAGTAACTTTGCACAACCATAGCAAAGCTATGTAAGAGAACAGAGAAAATTATTTTCTAAAATAAATTGTAGGAAAATAATCTAGCTCACCTGTGCAAACCGTTGCTTGAAATAATCAAAAAGCATGTGAGGTTTCTGAGACAATGCTGCCAATGGAATATCATCTCCCATGCAAAACGTGGGCTCCTTCCCTTGAGCAGCCATACTCTCGATCACCATCTGGACATCTTCACTAGAGTATCCAAATGCCCTGGTAATACCAAGGAGCAGAAGAGTAACAGCCATATGAGATGTTGTATTGTAAGCTTCAATAGAAAAGCAATGCTTTCCCATCAACATGCTATAGAACTTTAGCTTGTAGGACATTCAGCATTAGCTTATGGAAACCAGCCACAATCCACACAAGTTGATCTTGATAAAACCGAAGACAATAAAACAATAATAGTTCCCCCAGGTGACGTTTGCTATATGAATCAAGAGATGCCATAATGCCCTATCCTAAGTCATGTATATAAGCAAACTATTGACTGCTAAATCTTTCTCAGTCTTCCTATGCTGCTAGAGATGGGCCACCCTCCATTTGATCTACTCTCCCTACTAGGCATTCTATAAGTCTTCTCTACACATGCCTAAGCCACCTACAGCGGGTTTCTACCATCTTTTCTACCAGAGGTGCTCCCTCAATTTTTTCTCCAATGTGCTCATTCCTAATTCTATCTTGTCTAGTATACCCACTCATCAAATGCAACATTTTCATCTGTAACACTAATTGTGATCAGCCCTAGCCCACCTTAGTTGTGGTCTCTTTGCGGCTACCTTAATTGCAGCTTTGAGTCTTTGAGGATGGTGGTTTAGTCCCACATTGATTAGAGATATGGCTTGGACAGTTGTCACCTCACAAGTCAGTTTGATAGGGTTGTTAGGCCCTAAGCCCAAATTCTAAAAGTTTAAATCACAATTTTATCCAAAACCACAATGCATGATCTCATAAAAATCAAGAAAAAGAATAGAGAACCACAGAATTTATAAGCAATAGCAATGAGTAAAAATGGGTTTGAAAGGATTTATAAATAGAAACACTTAAAAACAAACATTTCCTCATCAAGGATAAAAATAAGAGTAATATCTACATAGAACTCTCACTGTTGGTGTCTTAATACTGCCTCATTGTCCATCACAGAGGCTGAAAGGAAGTTCCCAGGCTTCAATGATCGCAAATTTTCCTTGATCCAGTTCCCATATGGGCTTGATAAGGCTACTCGTTTTTTAACCTCTGTATTCTCATAGACCTACCACACAAAACATTTGGAATGTAAAATAATCCCAAAAGACACTATTAATTTTGACAGGAAAATAAAACATTAATTATTTTTAAAAAATGTCTATAAGAACTCAGGGATGGACAACCACAATTTCAAACTCACAGGCCATGACCCTCCCCATATATTATTATTTGCTCATAACTGATATAAATTGATTTTATCAGTCAATCATATATATCGGTATGACAAAATGATGTTAGCGAAGCTGTTACAGGTATTTCATTCATATGCTTTGATAGGAAACTCTTAAATCTCTTATACTATTGAATGTCATACGATGTAGTCTTAACCATAGAACAAAAATCAAGAAATTAAGTATAAGCCTCCAAGTGGGTAATACTACAACTGCTTCAAGGGTGTCCAATGGAGTTTGGAAGAAAAAACATCAGAACAGAACACAAATATTGAATAGATGGTGTCAGCAGGAGAACATAATGAGAACTTATGACACAAAAAAGAAAGAAGCACAAGGATGAGTGACAGAATAGAAGCAGATGACGGACACGAACCTTTCTCAAGACTTTTATTAGAACTAAAAGTAGAGGATGTGCAAACAATTGACTGAACAGAGTGCATGCAAAAAAGAAGTGGATAGGGTATTTGGCTCCTCTAAAGTGAGGGGAGTACAGTTTAATGGATAAAGTGAACTAATATCCATTGATTAGAAAATCAACAATAGAGATTGTAACTAACTTTAGAGTCTATTATTATGTATTTGGTTTTATCACAATTTTCAGCTATTGGTTTTCTAATCAATGATTGTGAGTGTACTTTATCCTCTAAAATGCACCTCCTTACTTTAGAAGAGCAGGATTTGTGCATACAACTGAGCTTTGCCAAAACAAACGCCAGCTTGGCCAGAAACAATGCTGGTAAGTGTATTGGTGGTTTGGGACAAAACAGATGAGAAAGCAGTGCATGTTATGTGAATAAGGATGTCAAACAAGGTTTCTGAACCTCATCACAGTTACACTGCTATAGCATGCAAAATGCTGCAATGGTCGCTATAAAAAATTGCTCCATTATTTGTATCCTGAAGCAGCCCAAGGCTAGCACACTATTGACAACTATATTCTTGATGATGTTTTCCCTCTTTTAGAGGGCTACAAACCCCAAGGATTTTGGTCAAATATGATGGAAATAATATTAGTTAATGCACTTAGGAAACAGTATGTTCATGTATCACAAGACATTAGTATCTAGGAATTTGCAATTATTTAATAGTAGCCTAGGTAATAGTCTCCACTAAGTCTATTAAGAGACTATATATGTGAGTGTCTGTGTGTGTAGATGATATGCAGAACCAGTACTCTTGAATAAGAAAGTTTTCATTCTTCAAGTTCTCTCTTTCTCTCCCCCTCTAAATTTAACAGAATAAAGAGAAGAAAACTTAGCTTCATTAACAAAAATTCAACATCAATAGAAAAGGCAAAATGGAATCGGTAGCAATGTGTTTTCTATAGAGAAATTCTGAGCAAACATTGTTATTCAACGAATGACTTTGTCACATTGTGGGACAGGGAACATTGTGGCAAATAAAAGAAAATGTCTAAGTCGGACAAATATTTAAATCTATATTAATAATGCAGGAACCAGCAGCCATTGGAAAATAATCTGCCATGTTTAAGAGTGGACCAAGTAAAATAAGAAAATACTGCAGTGCAAACCTGACCACCAGGTAAATCAACCGTTATCATCATGCCTGGACCTAAACGGCCTTTCAAGACAACCTTTGACTCATCCACTGGCACAACACCAACCTAAAAGTGAATGACACAAGGTAAAATATCTTAAATACAACTGCTGAAAGTCATGAAACTGAATTTGTGGCATCAGAACTGTAATTCTCATTACTGCACATAATGGAGATGCCAATTTTCAAATAAATGTTTTAAACAGACCAAAAATGTTTGATATTTATCATTATCTATACATAAAAATCATAAAAAATAAAATAATAATCAGAAGCAGAGTTAGAGGCAAAGACAAAGCAAGACCATATTTACAGGATGTGCACAAAGAATAAAGGTCAGATACTAATATTACAGTATAGAGTTCTACTTGATGTATATTTTTCTTCTTTCTTTAGTTAACATGTAAGGTTACTTACTGACAGCTGTCAGTGGTAATTTGTCTAGCTGTTAGTTAGGAGTTAGTTTCTTTTCTCTTGACTATATATAGTCATTCTTCTACTCTTAGAGTGGCTTTGTAATGCATTTTCAGTCAATAGAATAAAATGTGATTACAGTTTCTCTAATAACTAATATCTGAAATACTGTTCTTGAGTGTACATACATGTGTGACTGCCAGTCTCTGTTTAATCTAAACATTTCGTATGATGCTAATTAGAAAGCTAGTAAGCTAATAGCAAAAGGGACTTGACATTTAAATTTTCATGTACCAAAAAAATGACACAAGCTGAGTTAATAGAAGATTGAAGTTGATCAAATCTTAGCTTTTCTAAGTTCAAATGCAGCCAAAACATCATCTTCTCCTAAAAGTTCTAGAATTAGACAATAGAGTAGAACTATCATCTGAACAGTGAAATCACACATTATACTAATTAACCATATATATAACCAAGGGAAAAAAAGTTTGGGACTTCACCTCAGAGGCAACATAGACCATATTATCTGATGTTCGCCAATACCTAGCAGGCCGAAGTCCATTACGATCAAGGCATGCACCAACAGTTTTCCCATCACTGTGACACACCAATTGGATTACCAGCAATCATAGAAAAATGATAACTTAGGGTGAAATTAAAAGAAAATAAAATAAAATAATTATACCTATGCACTACAGGAAAATTTACTAAACAATGGAAAAACTGTTAGCTAAGGAAAATGAGCAGCCCATACTAAAATAAATTCCTTTCCTAACTTCGTACAATATATTCACATTGAATGCCCCCATTATATTCTACTCAGTCAATAAGTATTAAAATTAATCAAGAATCATATTGCAAAGTAGAATCACGTGTATCAAGAACGATTAGTTCATCAAAGAAGAGTTACTACGTGACTGTAGATCAATAAGTAATAAGCACACACAGGCACACAGACAACAGAGATTAGGACCATTGAAATCTGCTTTTGTTGTCAGTTTATAATGACCAAGCTTTGCTGACTAGTGCTACTTCTTAAATTCTTAAAGTCACTTCATATGAATTAGAATAGAGTGATAGACCAACAATGCAATCATGTTCCTCTGGATTTTCTTTTAAGCATTTATACCTGAACAAAAGCAAGGCCGGTCCATCCCAAGCTTCCATCTGACCCTTGTAGTAGTCATAGAAGTCAACCACCTAAGAAGTAAAAGCAAAATTAAGGACACCTCCATGCAGATATTGAAGAGAAATGGTTCAAAAGATTGTACAAAATAAAAGATAAGATGCAACAAACAAAACAGACTCTGCACTTTTGCAGAGCAAGCATGAAGAGTAAGTACTGAAAGCATTCATCTTAAAGGGGCAAGGACCTAACAACCACTCTGGATATGCTATTCTAGTAATTACTCAGAGCAAACATGAAGAATAAGTACTGAAAACATTCATCTTAAAGGGGCAAGGGCCTAAAAACCACTCTGGATAGGCTATTCTAGTAATTACTCCGTCTTTTTTATTTGTTAGCATTCAGTTATGATTTAACCTCATAAAGGGTAGGTCAAATTCTATTTTACACTGGTTTTACTTCAGTTACTTTATCCTTGACTTTCAAATGTTGATGAACATTTGAAAAATCAAGATATTAAGTTTTATAATCAAGAAAAGTCAAGAAGGTTGTCTGTTATGAATTCAAAAAAGACAAATGAGAAATTGATAGAAACAAACAAAGGAAGCGAACAGTTTTATTGAACAACTGAGAACAGGAGATGGAAATCTCCTGCAAAGGTTTCCTTTTCACAAAGGATTACGGATTACCCCTTTCATACAATTACTTTAATTGTTTTTATGAATCTTTTCCTCCTGATCCCCTACTATTTATCTAAATGATCCCCCCCCCTAACTAAACACATTACTGTTCTAACTTTCCATAACTACTTATCCCTTTCTTTCTATCCTAACACTATCAAAACTAAATGGAATTCAGAGAACTGAAAAGGGACAAGAAACAACACAACACAAGGAGGGAACCATAAAATCAAAACTTTGCCAGACATTAAGTGAGTTTCAACTTCAACCTTGTTTTAGACTACACCAAGAAACTACATCTCTATTTTATTTTATGACCTTTTCAGCAAATAGAACAAAAGAACATCAAAGCCCAAAATCCATATAAACAAGCAATCTACAAATGAAATTTATACAGTAAAATGTGTTTTAAGTCCCTCCATTTTCAGTCAAAATTAATCTTAGTCCCTATACTTTAGAAACAATAATTTTGGTCTACGTGTTATTTATAATCGGTGAATTTTGTCCCTCACCCTAGTATCCTAAGAACTACAAAGAAGGATGAAATTTACCAATTATCAAAAATACAAAAACCAAAATCATCATTTAAAAATATAGGAATTAAGACTAATTTTGACCAAAACTTGAGGAACCTAAAACACATTTTATTCAAATATGCAAAATGTCAGGCAAATAAATAAATGGCTATAAATTTCAAGCAAATTCATCATGTTGAGACATGTCTAATCTCTTAAAGCCAAAAGAACATTATGTTATATCACAAATACATGTTTCCAACATGTCAGACCAATATCCATGATTTTGTGGGTAACAAATTAGAATTATCTATATTGGTGCTTCATAAAAATAAACCAAACTCACAATATACACACTTGGAACAGGCTTCCATTGTCAGGTGCCACTGTCCTATTACCAGATCAATGAAATCATCCACCACCTCCCCTTTCCCACAAGCAATCCCCATGTTGCACCCAGCCACTATTTACCATTCTCTATGACAAGATCACTTTTTTTAAAATTCAAAGAAAAACAAGCTCTTATTACAAGCCATCAAAGTTGTTCCTCAACCATGCATCTCTTTGTGAATATTTATACTATTTGAGAAACAAAAAGCAAAAATAGCAAGTATGACTTACTTACAGTAAATGATAAGGCAGACAGCACATGCTTTTCATATTTAGTCAAATAAAGTAGACAGAACATGCAATAACAAGCACTGATTTATAACCATGACATTGGACCATGTCAGTTATACAAAAAAAAACTACCTCAGGATATTTAATTGTCAGAGTTGGATGATTTTTATAAGCCTCTGGAACAAGAATCATCATAGCTTCCTCAGGACTTCGACCACTTCTTATCAATAACTGAACCATAGTAGAGCATTTATATCAGGATATAAACGTGACCATTAAAACAAGTCTAGAGAATTTGATACACGAATAATAATAATAATAATGACGATGAAAACAAAAGAAAACCTCAAAACAGAGGTTATAAAAAACAATACAAATGAGGAAGATGTATATCTCAAAGTAAGAAACACAACAGTTAAAAAGAGAGAAGGATTCAGTAAAATAAATAAGGACAAGAAAATCAACTCAGCACAACCATTGCTATTTGGACCATCAGTTTCTTGCTTTCAATTTTTTTCATTAATAATATTTTACTTTGATCAAAGATGAAATAGATTAAAGAGAAAGAAGCATAAGAAATTGCCCTAGAGCAAACGAAAAAGAAAAAGAAAACATGGAAACAAAAGAAGAGTAACTTTAAAGAGCTCACTCACCTGTTCCTATGTAAACCAAAGAACCTCCCCGCACACCCGAAAAAAAAAAAAACCAGAAGAAAGAAAAACTTGTGTGTAACCACTCACATGAAAGTCAACAAAAGTACTCTACAAGATGGGAAGGCAGAACGGGTAACAGAGACTTTCACTTAATCCATAAACACCACAAGTTATACACACACTAGGATCATAAAACTTTGCTCAAGGATTCAAGGAAAACACTTCCAATTGCTTCACAGAAATCCAGAAGGGCATTTCCAAAGCTATAAAACAACTCCAAACATAAAGGATGATTTTGTCTCTGAACACCAGTAAACACAACACAGCAGGAGAAATTCAAACTAGTTACATAAGGCCAATGAATTTATAAAATATCATTTGAATCCACCCTATTAAGCACCTTGGTCTAAACAAAAGTATATTCCCCAATAGGAACATTACCTAACAAATAACTTAGATATATTGAAGTTTTAAATAACAAGATAATGAAACAGAATCTGAATTCTGAAAGAAAAGTTAACAAGTATAGGAACCATAAGAGTACAAGCTGAAGGAATCATCATCAAGATCCTGAAGCTCCTCAAGCTGAAGGAATTAATAATTCTATATTCAGTTATTGACATACTTCTGCAGTACTGTCAAGATTTGCCGAGTCTGATGCCTTTGGATTTCCATATGGACGAATTTCATTTTCACGACCTCGCCATACAGGTGACTTCAATGACGGTTCTCGTGATTGCATCCAATTCAAATTCCCCTGCACAAATATGTGGCAATTTCATAAATCCATCTAAAGTAAAATTTTATAGAAATAGTTGAGATTAAAAGTTTGCTTGTATCTGCTTGAGTTGGATGTCTCAGCAGACTAACTTTTATATACATGGAAGAAAAAAAGAGCTGGTAGTACAAAAGGTGAGGAGTAAATCAGACTGCCACACTACACAGCAGTGTTGCAGTCTGCTACAACAACTCACCCACAGTTACATACAGGAAAGAAAAGGCTACAGATACATATAGGACAAAATACATATGAAAGGATACAAATACACATAGGAAAATACATACATTTAACAAAAATATTTTAAATGCCAAAGAAAACTCAACCTGTATGGTGTTGATCTCTCCATTGTGACCAAGAAGCCTCATCGGTTGTGCAAGAGGCCATCTGGGACTAGTATTTGTGCTGTACCTTCGATGATAAATGGCAAAAGGGGACTTATAAAGATCATTTTGAAGGTCAGAATAAAATAACCCAAGCACTTCTGAGCGAAGCATGCCCTTGTAAACTATGGTTTGATTGGATAAAGAACAGAAATAAAGCTCATTTCCCCAACTTTCTGAGCTTACTGCTTTTTCAATCAGTTTCCGACAGATGTATAGTTCTCGTTCAATGTCATCAACATTTTCTTCTTTCACAATCTTAACAAATACCTGCTGTATACTGGGCATGGTCTCCTTCGCATAATAACCTACTACAGAAGTATTTATAGGGACAGGCCTCCAACCAAGAACCTCAAGACCTTCTTGCCGAAAAGTATTTACAATAACTATACAGAAAGTTAAAATACATGTCAGAACACAAACTGCTGTAGAGTGCAAAATTCACTTTGGCCATTTAAGAGAATGTAAGCCAATAATATATCATAATTGACCATTTATCATGCACACAGAATATTTATGAAGACAAAATACTGCACTATAGTGTTACAGAAGCATATTGCATGGCCATATACAAATTTCTTTTTCTTCAAAGAATAACTAATAACAAGAAAGAAGGAAATTAAAGTCCTCACAGAATTACCAATAGAGAAACAAAACAAAGAGGGAAAATATAGACATCCCTAAACTTTACCCCATTTTGATATAGCCACCATTAACATTTGAATCCAAATGAGAGGTTCCTAAACTTTCACAAATCTCCAAACAGATCCTTACTCCTGGAAAATAGCTCATTCCATGATTTGTATATAGCCTTTAATATATATATGGAATCAAGCATTTGCCCACATCAGTTTTTAAAATATTAACCATTTTAACTCAACTTTTTAATTACTCAGAACTTTTATTAGGTTCATATCTCATGTTTATTTTATAAGAAGGCAGCCATGGACTTGGGCAATAAGTAATGGGTCAAAAAAGGAGTATCATACATGAGCAATAAACATGAATTCCTTATGTGCCCCTCCCTCAATCAATTCTTCTTGTGCAACCTTTTTCCTTCTCTTTTCATACACTAAAACTTGTTATCCTTCCCTTCCCCTCTTTTCCCTTTCCTACTATACACTTGCACAATGAGCATATCATAAACACTTAGGGTATATTTTTATTTTGTTGCAAATTTTATTTTCAGATTTTTACTTTATTTCATAATGCTCTTTTACTCCAGGACAAGTCTATTGGGAAATCATGTGCTCCCTCCACCGTCAAACCTTTTGTTTGGACCACTGTTCTTGATAGCCTTAACACCAAGGGATAATTACACTAACCTCCCTTGAGATTAGATGTAATGACATTTAGACCCTACTTAATTTAGAAACCGTATCTATTATGCTTTAGCACAATAACACCCTTAACTTTTAAAAAATTAGCATACATTCCTTATTTTTGGTCTATAAACCATACACATGATACCTTAAAATTAACAAAACAAGAAATGTGCAAGGCAGGTAGGTGTAATTCCTAAAACAAGCAGGGTATAGGTGCGATTATAGCTAACCTCAAAGGAGGTCTGTTTAATTACCTCTAATACAATTATTTACTTTAAATTTGTAGACCTGTAATTGCTTTATATCCTAACTATTGTGTAATGGGCAGATCAAGCTCCAAAGATGGCTCTCATTTGTCCTTCCATTGTTAAGAAGCTTCCATTCTTTGGAAAAGCTTTGGCTTTTTCAATGAATATTGGGTTTGTCTCAAGGATATTCAGCAGTTCTTGTGCATTAAATTCTAGGATGTGGCACTGCCACAGATGCCAAAAAGCTTTGGGGTTGCTCCCAGCTTGCAGTTATTTGGTGTATATGGTTGGAATAGAATTTTTTTTATGAAAGGTAGAAATTCGATAAGTATGATGTTGAGAGTTTCATCATTTGAAATGGTTTTGATTATGACTGACTTTATGATTTATATTTTTGAGGTATCCATGCCAAAATGCCATAGCCAAAGGTTACTAAACAGCACCACACAAAATAAACATAAGGTATAAGACAAGATGACTACATCTAATGATGAAAATAAAGTTCCTCGATAAATTCAGTTCCTCTTCAATACAGAAATGATACTGAAATACAAAGTTACATGAAGTAAAGAGACATCGTATAGCATACACTGTCACAAGCTATTATAGCATCAACAAAGATTTTATAATGCACGTAATCTTATCATTTGTTTTCTTCAATGTCTTAATTGAAACATATGCTTCAACTACAAGTTCTACAAAGCTTGTGGTTCATAGGCTTGTATGGCAAGTGAAACTGCGAATAACTAAGGGGGAGAGCATCATGCAGCATGTAATATGTGACATGAGTCTACCAAATTTATCACAGACAATTAAACATGCTTATCTTAGGGAATCCACAAAAGACAGACAATATGAGCTCAACTAATCCTCAACATTCAAAATAAAACACTATACCTTTCTTTGCCTCATCGAGAAGTTGCGCATCTTTGGGTAAGAAAACCATTCCAACACCAGTGTGCAACTTATCAAAGGAAGCAATCCCTTGCTTGTTGGCCCAATTGTCAAATAGATCCCATGGAACTCCAGTCATTAGCCCTGAACCATCACCAGAGTCATTATCTGCTCCACAGCCACCACGATGTTCCATACAACTTAAAGCATTTAAAGCATCCTTGACAATCTCATGTGATGCCTTATTTTCCAAATTGGCAATGAAACCAACCCCACAGGCTCCTCTCTCTGATATTATATCCTCCAAGTTTGCAACCTGTGCAACAAATGACTGGAATCACTCAACATGATATCATGTAGATTACATGCAATAATATTGAACAGTTGATTAGCAAAGCATTTGAGAAATGATGCTCTAAAATAACTCAGACCCCACAATGTGGGAATCTTGTGCATCAGGCCACGGGCACCCCTTAAATTAATTGCAAATCAAACTGCTAATTACAAACTGAAATATAACAAGTAACAAGTAACAAGATGTACAAGTCATTTTCTATTCAAGTTTATTTAGGATTTTATGAAGTTTCATAGAATAGTTAAATAAAGTTCATACTTAAACCAGATGATACTTGTTCAACTGTCCATTTGATAAACCATCATTTAAACAAATTGAAAGTGAAGCTACATCTGTAGGTTCAAGTGGGATTGAGAGAGCTTTATTCCCTTAAATGGTTCAACCCAACCGCACTCAATTTAGATTAGTTATGGTCCAATGAGGCTTCCACATACCAAGGGCTTAATACTGGAAAATACATTCACAAAACAAACAAGGGTACATTCGAGAGTACAACCAATTGCTACCATTATACTTGTGGATTGAATTATGACCTCCAATGTCATTATGTATATATTCATGAAGTAATTAAATGATAGTCACACTGACACTTGTTCTGTTGTGCATTTGCTAAAGCATCATTTAAACAAAATTGAAAGAACAAACAAAGGAAAGGTTTAAAAAAGCACTTAGTTGGTAGCTTGTTGTCATTCTAGATATGATATGGTTATGGTCTCCAATATATTTCTAAAAAAATTGAATACAAAGAAGGTGCAATTGAACCTGACATTGTAGAATGCATTCCTTAATAATGTATAAAAAAAACTTCATAATTGGTAAGCTCTAGACCTTGCAGCTGCACTGTTACCTTATTCCCACATATTAGAATTTCTTAATAGAGCAACTTCATAGGGTGTTGGATAGTTTTAACCCAATGACAAGATATTCAACTCTACATGCATGACTCCAATGGCATTGAAGGATATATCCACCGAAGTTAAGGATGATTATAATCAGCCAATTAGTCATGTAACTAACTAGCTAATACAAACTGATCACCAGGGTCCTCTCTAGGTTATGATTGGGGAAGTTGTGGGGAGTGTTCTTATATGAGATTATGGAATTGGCATTATATGGAGAAATTGGATATCTAGTTCTCTGAACTAACTGCCAGATTTGTCATGACTATGGGCAGAGAGTTTGTGTCTTAATTCCAGAGGGGGAGCCTCTGTTCCCTTGCTTTAACCTTGGTGATTGACGTTTCTTTGATTGTTTGCTTTTAGGAGTTGCTTACAGGGATCCTATTAAAGGAATTCAATCGAGGACTTTGTATCATGCCTTTAGTTCCTTGGCTATACCATTTCTTTCCAAAGGAAGACAGAATCACTTTTTTGGACTGTGCTTTCCAACCTATGTTCTCTGAAGCTATCTCTACGTAAAACAGTCCTAAGTTCTCCCCTCACATTCTTCCTCATCTAAATGAAGAATGATTAGGCCTTGGAAATTCGCTATACAAAATCCTTTCCCTGCCAACTAAATAGCAAAGGCATTTTCATTTATAAACTCCTTTCTTTATAGTATAAATCGTGAATAATCATGTCGGCGAAATGAACTCGTATGAAGTTACTTATTGCTCTCCTTCACAACTAATCCGCTTCGTTCAACTTGTGATTTGGCGAAATGAAGTCGTATGAAGTTACATATCGTTCTCCTTCACAACTATTCCTCTTCGTTCAACTTGTGATTTTCATTATTGCAGATTCATTATCTCGCGAGATTTTCTACAGCGTTGCGGACTTGCGTTGACGTTATTGATACTAAAACAAATTCGAGAGTGTTTTCTTCTACCGTTCTATTGTCCGATCAATAATTTCTCGCGAGATTTTCAACAGTGTTGCGTTGACGTGATCAACACTAACTAAATCGGCAGAGAACGTTCATTTCTACCGTTCTATCATCCGATCCTCCGCTCGCGAAAAAATACGAACCAGAAAACACTTAAAAATGGAAAAAAAAAATGTCACGAAGAAACCAAAACCAGACCTGTGGTTTGGAATCGGAAGAAGAGGCAGACGAGTGATGGACACAGTTGTCGGTGGAGCGGTCAAGGTGGAGAACTTTGACGGCGGAATGACGGAGCGGCGACGGCGAGGGGAACGCCGTTAATTTGCGAGTGCGACGCTTGGGTTTGCGGCGGAGAGGAGCGAGGTCGAGAAGCACGTGAGCGTTGTGGAGGGAAGGGAATGGCTCGGCGAGGCGCAACACGTGCGAAACGGAAGATACGGAGTGCAGCGCCATAGGGAGGGAGAGAGAGAGAGAGAGAGAGAGAGAGATGAGAGTGAGTGAGAGTGTGTGGAGAAAAGAAATAGAATGGAGTGGGTGAGTGAGAATGAAGATAAAAGGGAGAAGAGGGAGAGGTCAGGAAGTGGCTGAGTCACACAGGAAGTGTCTGAGTCACACACACACACAGCACCAACTCTCACCTCACTTCACTCTCGTCTTCATTTGTGGACCTCAAGCAAATGCGTGCATACTCATAGTCTCTCTGAGATCTGGGTTTCTGCACTCTGTGCTGCGGTCCACGCTTGCCCGCTGCGTCGCCTACGGTGAGCGTGGACCCCGGTCTTAGATTCTAAGATTCCCCGTCTTATTGGAGGAACGTGATCATCACACAACAATGAATTTATGCCTTTTTACTTTTCATCCCAACAAATTCAAATTCCTAATGAGAAGGTTTATTCGCTCCTTGTGAAGGAAAGAGAGGAAAACTCGAATCATGCCGAATCAGAGGTTAGTCATAAAGGAAAAATAAAGGAGTGGATTCAAATCAAGTTTTAGTAACTAACACTGACACGTTGTAATATGACATGATATACGTACGTATCCACCTTACATAAATTAAACAATGATATTCAAATTTCTTTGATATTTGAATGTTTCAATTAAGAATTGGTGTTTGATTTTCAACTTGGGAAGGAGTAGAAATATTGTTTTATTTTTAAATGAACTAACTCGATATGAAAGAGATTAATTAATTGTCAAATTGAAATATAAATACCTTCTAATTTTACTATTAATTAATTAAACAGTGCTAATAACATTTAACGTTTTCTCTCTGTATATAAATTAAATTAATTATCTTGAATGAGAGTATTTTTAAAGACACTTTTTTTAATGAATGAGAGTATTTTTTTTTTAACTAATTTTCTTTGTCGAAAACGTTCTTAGAATTTTTTCTTAACTTTTTTAATTTTTTAATGTTTTATTTTTATTTTTTTAATTCTAACTTAAATTTTAATATCTATTTAAAAGAAAAAAAATTTTAAGGAAAAATTATTAAGAATTAAAAATAAAATTATATCACAATATAAATTATCTATCATAAATATAAAATATAATTTATATTTTCAAAAATATTTATTTATTACAAATTTTAATTATTACATGATTTATATATTTTAAAATATTTATTTATTA
>JAMLFT010000983.1:0-34626 GCA_026544285.1 Pachyrhizus erosus | reverse complement strand
ATTGGGAATAATTAAGTCATTATATATATATATATATATATATATATATCATTTCACTTTCTACATAACTAATAAATTTTTCCCACTAAAAAACTAACAAAGTTATCTTATTTTCTTTTATTTTCTCCTTTCTTTCCTTCTACGCTGTTTCTTAAATCAAACATATCATTAGTATTCATTTGCATATCAATGAGTTCTTTCTTTTTATTTTTATTCATCAATGGATTCTTTCTAATTTAGTGAAAGACATACCATTAGCTGCTAAATATTAGAGAATTAAAGAGTCATGAAATGTTTTTTAACCACCGTGATTAAAATTTTTAATTTATTGGTAGGATTTCAATATATCTCTATAAAGTATAAACTCTATTTTTTTTAAATTGACTATCAGACTAATTATAAGTCTCAAATTTAGTCGCACTTAAATATTTTTATCTTTTTTTAAGAATGTGTTTTGTGAGAATGGATCAAAAGCTTTCTCTTTTAAATTTAACGTGTAACTTGCACCTATTGGATTTTTTTTTAATTTTATAAGAAAATTGTATTTTAATGAATATTACCACGATTATAATTTCTTTAATCGATGTCATTTAACTAATTGACTTCTCTTATTCTAATTAGTGGAGACACCAAAAAATAAGGATAAAACAGAAAAAAAAAAAGAGTAATTTTAGACACAAACAAATAACAAAAATAATTGACAACAAAATCAACAAACCATAACTTCAGACTGAATCACTGAGCAATCCTCACTAGTAAACATTTTATCAGGTCCTTTTTTAAAAAAAAACTGAAAGCAAAAGCATCATAAAAGAGAATTAAAATCAGGATGGAATAATTTGATGGAACATTGAGGGCCTTGCAAACCAAAGAAAAAATCTATCTGGAATGTGCTGCAATCCATATTGACATTTATAATCCCACCCCTAACCAGCTGTACTTTGTGGAAAGCATTTTGGCACTGACAGTATTTTTTTCAGAAATGATATAGGATGACAGAATCATTCCTCCTAAGCAGACCATGTTTCTCAAAGAAAAGGCACTGCAACATTGGTGACCCGTTCAGCATTCTGGTTTATGTTTTTTTAACTTTATTTGGAAAAATGTTACTTGGGAGACTCCAAAAAAATCATGTTTGACTTTGTGGTAAGTAACTTGTAGGTGATTATTATGAAAAAAAAAAAAAAACAAGAGAATGAATGACAGTTAGTTGTTTCAAATCAATACTTTACTTTTGTCCTTGATAGCACATTTGATTCAAAACGAATAAAAATATTAAGATAAAGATTTTGTGTTGATTTTAAAATGTCTATTAAATTTAAATGCTATTTTTTTAAGATGAAAAAATTTAAACGTAAATGGTTCTACTTCAAAATAAATTTTATAAAAACAAAATTACCCAAAATGAAGGCTAGACAAAAATAGAGATGATGAAGCTTATGCTGAAACTATATTAATCTTGTCAATGTGGTCCTTCTGTTAAAGGAATGTAGAACTTCAAATCGTTGGTGTCCTCTTAGTTTATAATTACAGTTATACTTACTAAATATATATATATATATATTAAAAAACTATATATACTTCCGTAATTACAGTCATAATAAATTATGAGAAAAAATCTCAACTTAAAATATATTAGAATTATGAACCCTAAACCCTGAATTATATAGTAGAAGTTGAAGTATGAATGGTTATTATTGGAACTTAATGAAGGATGGAGGATTAAAGAAATAAATAAAAGTTTGTTATTCTAAGAGGAATAAAGAGAGTCTTTGAAATAGGGGACCAGGGAACCCTGAAGTAACTGGAGATTTCATCATTTAAGTGGGGGCCATTTCACGTGGTTCTGTTACTTACACTTTGCTTGGTCGAAGAATGGGGTGGGAAAAAACATACAAAATAAACCCAAGAATAAAATATAAAATAATTCAGTAAATTTCTTTCTTTTATTTATTTAAATAAATGTTAATCAAAGTTAATAAATTCTATAAAATAGTTTATTTTTATTAAAAAAATAAATTTAATCAAAATTAATCAATTCATATTCCATACACAATGGATTAATTTCTGTGTTGAAATCAGGTTTAAACTAGCTAGCTTAACTAAAAAATTTGTGAACTGATTTAGTGTCCTATCCAAATAAATTATAAAATTGATTTTGAAGAAAAATGATAAAAAGTAATAAAATCGGTCAAATTTGATAAAAAGAATTGATTCGTAATGGATCAATAAAAAAAATACTTAATATGATGTCATTTTAACTTTTTAAAATTAACTTAAAATGTTTGTCCTTTTTTTAGACGTGAACTTGTTATTAATGTACTTTGTTATATATCGTTAAAACTTAAGAGTTATATATGGTGATATATTTGGTTTAATTTTTTATATATATTTTGAATGTTAAATTAAAAAATGATGTTTAATTTTTAACATTTATTGTTATAAATTTAATTTTAGTATTTTTATAGACTTAAATAATCTTTTAATTTCTATAAAATAGGATTTTTATTTTTATTTTTTAAAATTTTTAATTTTTTTATTTTAGTCTCTGTATAAGAATTAAAATAAAATTAAAAGACTAAAATTAAAATAAATTTTTTTAAAGACTAAAATAAAAAATTATTTATTTTATAAAAATTAAAAGCTTATTTAAATTTATTTTATATGAATTATTATTTTATTAATTATGATTTGACTATAATTTAATTATGATTAAATTTTTAACTTTAAACTAATATCTTAATCGGTTGAATAACAGTTTAATCTTAAAATAATTTTGTTTAATAAAACAAATACGTCAGATAGTGACATTTCTTATACAGATGCAAGGGACCGACACCAACACAATCTGAACGCAGCCGTAGATGCGACGGAAGAAGAAAAAAAAAAAAAAAGAAGAAAACAATTAAAAAATTGAAAAGCATTTAATGAAGGTATTTTTTGTAGCATCATAACACATAATCTTTGTCTAATTACTATTGATAAAGCTAATTATATTCAGTTGGTGCATACTCTTTGTCTTTTCAATTTGAATGACTATATATACTTTGCCAAATTGCCTTAAAATTAAAATTAACCTAATCTGGTCATAAATCGTCTAAAGATGTGTAATTAAAGTTTCCAAGAATGACATAATATTGACTTACATTGTTTACAGCCCAAGTCTTATCTAACTGCCCTATCATATTGAAACCCTTAAAAAAATAAAGGACAATTATTTTATAAGTTTACATGCAAGCTCCAAAGCAAAGCCTTAGTGTATAATTAACCATTACTATGATATAATATAAAATATGATAACTTTAATACAATCTAACAAGTATCCAATATACATCAAACATTCAATACTGTAAGAACTTATTATACTTTTATCTTATATTATTGTTATCCAACTTTTGTTTTGCTATTCAACTCTTATGTTTATGATGTTATCTTACCCCATCATCATTACTAAAGGAATGTTTAATTCTTCCTTTTACTTATTAAGCTCGGAGACTTTCTCTGATATGTAAATTTTTGTCTTGACATAAAAATAGGCACGTGTTAGGTTATTTACTAAAAATATTAAGCACTTAATTCACTTTAAATGTATATTAAATTAGATTTATTTAATTTAATAAGTTAAGTAAAAAATAAAATATTATTTAATTATATAATTAAGTACTGATTTAAAATATTTTAAAAGAATCACAAATTAACTTATTTAAATAAATAAATTATTATTATTATCAAATGTATTCACCTTTTTTTTAAGTACACTAATGCCACTTGCAAATTTGTGAATGTTTTTTCTGTTTTACTCTTAAGGCTAGTGTGACAAAGACCTTTGTCATTGTGGGTTACTGTGAAGAGATAAATAAATATTAAAAGGTCACAGGCAAATTTTATCCACTCAGAAAAGGATAACATGATGTGATCAATCTCATCTTTGACTTAATTAGATGTAATAAAGACTAGTTATGGCCAATGCACACTAAATTTAAAAAGGACAGCATCCAGATCCAGTGAAACACAGGTAAATCTTCCAGCTGAGGCCCAAAGAAAAATATAAGCAAAATCATAGTCCACTAAAGAGGAAATAAAAGTGTTCCTAGCTGAAGTGATTAAGAGTTGAGACATAAAGAATAACAGGACCCGATTTTGTTAAAGCACTCTTCAGAACAAAACATATTAAAATGGGGAAAGAAAGAAGTTTAATCATGTAACTCATAAAGAACGGGAGCAGCAGGGTAGCTACCTCAGTTTTTTTTTTTTTTTTTTTTTTTTTTTTTTTTTTTTTTTTTTATTTTTATTTTATATATATTTAAATATAATTTTAACAAAAAAAAAAATATATAAATGGGGAAAAAAAAAAGTTTAATATTGTAACTTATAAAAAACGGGGGAGGCCGGGTACCTCCCCCATTTTTTTTTTTTTTTTTTTTTTTTTTTTTTTTTTTTTAATTTTTAACAGTAATATAGGCAATAATGAAATAAGGGGCTCCCATGAAATTAAATCAAACAAGTTGAATTCATTGTATATATTAGCATATTGAAGTTTAAAGTTCTGTTTTTATAATATTTTTTACAGTTGAAAGTATATTACGTACTCATTCATAATATTCAGATCTGAAACCAAAAGAAAATAAAAACTTTACTACTCCAACTAACAAATATTGTAATAACTAGTATATTGCATAAGTGTTGGTCTATAATCTATAATGTTTATATTATTGTAGTTTTTAACATATTTTAAATTATTTTATAAATATATATGAGTATATATGTACATAAATAGTTAAAAATATATTAAAATTATTATCAATATATATATATATAAAATTTTAAATTCACATATGTCTTATATTATTTTGATTCATATAAATGTTTATTTTAAAAATAATATTATCTTAATAAAATATAATTCTTTTATATATAACTTATATATATATATATATATATATACAAGTTATATACATAATTTATATAACTGGAGAAGGACTAATAAGTACTTAATTCATAAAATAAGAAAATAATAAGTTGGAGCGGTAGTAATCCGCATAGAACTAGCAAAGAGAAAAGATAGAAATACTTAGAGAGAAATATATTCAAAAATAGAAGGAGGCTTACAAAGAAATATTTCAAAAAGTTTCTTTGTAGACTCTCTTTCTCTCTCTAGACTTGTACTTTAAAAATAATGTCTCACAATATGTTCGAGGACTCCTTTTATAGACATTGAATTTTACTGTTTCTATAGTTCGAGTTACATAACTAGTATTGTAGCTACAATTTCGGTTTCAATCTTTATCAAACTTGATTTCTTCACAATCATCTCTATTTCTAAACATGTCATATGAAGATGTTGTTGAAGCTAAAGAGCTTAGCAAAGAAAGTTGCTTAAAAGATTCTCCATCTTCTTCTACTTATAGTAAGGCAAGGATGTTTTGCAAGTTTTTTTTGCAAAACTTATATATATATATATATATATATATAAGATTTGTGTGTATTTAAACTTATAAATTATAATAAAAAAATAAATTATGAGTACAAAAATAAAATAATACATATATAATAATATTTTTGATCTTATAAAATATAATTACTTTTTTTATTAATTTTTATTTATTTTTTTATCATATTCATGAAAGAGAAAACTTGATAGACATATTCAATGTATCGTTATTTCCTTATTAGATATAATTAATAATGAAATAACACATTATTAAAAAAATTAATAAAAAGGGTAAAATTTTCAACACCTATTAATGTATGTTGGTACTTGTACCTCAACAATATTATTTTAAATATATGTACAAATAAAATTAATTCAATCATTGATTTGAAAATATCCTTTTTTATAGTTAGGATCTATTTCATGTTTAATTATTGATTGATCATAAAAAAAATAGTTAAAAAAATCTTAAAATTAGTTTAAGGACAATAGTATATACTTTACAAAGTCATATTGGAGGAAAGATATTTTTATATAGAAGGTTTCACTGAGTTGTCTTAACACCAATTTTAACTGTGTTTTTTATTAATACATATTTACATGATAACAACCAAGTAGCAGTGAAAGAGACCTATAATGATGATTTTCAATTTCTTAGTTTTTCCTTTTTTATGAGTTCTTTGTTTTCTTTTATTGTCATTATTTTATAAAATTAATGTATATGAATTGATTGATCCCAAATTTATATAGTCGATTAAATATATATGATTATAAATTAATATTTGTAAATGAATAACGATATTGGTATTTCATATTGTGGCAACACTTGAATCTTTATAGGTCAATTGAATCATGAAAAAGATTAATCAATTGAACTTTTAAGTATGATAATAATTATTTTAATTAATTAAATTATGAAATCTTTATCAATTTAAAAAATATTACTTCAATAAAAAATAATTTAAAGTGTTGTTACATGGAGACTATATATATATATATAAAAAGAGAAAGAAAAAGGAGGGATCAAGTTATTCTATAAAAGAGTTATTTCATATTTTCAGCATTCATTTTTTAAAAATTTAATGGTTAAAATTAATTATTCATTAAAACTATTAGATTTTAAGAAAACCAAAGGTGAACATAATAAAGGGTAACTCTAAAAGAGTTATTCTTGAAATAACTTAATCTCTTTTCATATGTGTGTGTGTGTGTGAGAGAGAGAGAGAGAGAGAGATAGAGAGAAAATACCAAATTATTTGATCAATTACTTGTTGAATGAGAAATATCGAGAGTTTTTTAGTTGTTTTATTATTTATTGACTTGTTTTTTGTGATAAAACTTATGGATATTGTTGATATGTGCATAAAATAGGTGGTCAAATAATTAAGGAGAAAAATTTCAAAAATTGAAGAGTTTTGGCATGAAAAGAGCATTGTGAAAGAGCATGGTTGACTTTTAACACAGTAATATTGACCCCCTCAAGCAACATACTTTTGTATGTTATAAATAGATAAAAAGAGGAAGTTATATTTTTATCTTTTACTCAATCTTTAGAAAAATAAAATGTTGAGTGAGAGATAGTTCTCACTAGAGGAACTACGCTTGGAAAAGTGTAGGATTCATCACGAGACCAATTTATTGTAATTTTTTTTTTCCTTTGCAATGTCTATGCTTAATTTAATTACTTTCTACTTCTTTGTGCCTATGGCTAGTTAAAGCTCTTATAGCTAGGGCTGTGATGTAATGGATCTGTATGCTCTGATTTCTTATTGAATAAATTCTTGAGTTTTCTACAATTGAAGTGTCTATTGTATTGTATTGTTAATTAGAATTGACCACTCTAATTGGAAGTTGATTATTTATCAATTATCAATTGTCTTTAATTAACGAAATTGTGAAATGATTAAATCTAATATGATGTGCATGAACAAGTTCATTGTATGAATTTTCTATTAGATTAATAATCTTTAGTCAATCTCTATTAGTTTTAACCTTTTATCCTAATTCAATCTTATATAATCAATTAAGGGGAAAATCAGGGAAAAAGATTATTTTTAATTCTTAAACAAGGTTTAATAATTAAAATTGAGAGATTGTCAACTTTCATAATAACTCGCGAATTTGTTTAATAACAATTAGGAAAATTGAGATTCCCGTGAAGTCATAGTCCTAAGTTCCCCAATTGAATTTGATTTGTTGCTTGTTGCTTGTTCGATTCTATTTTCTCTAACATGATGAAGAACATAATTTCCAATTGTTGATTTTCTTCAAATTATTAAATTTACTATAACTTGAATTATTCAATAACTGCTTTTAGTCCTTTAGGTTTGATATTTGGACTTTTGTCCACTATTACTACTGCATAGGATACACTTGCCTTAAGCGAATGTGTTTCACACATCATTATTCCAAGTTTAGAGTTACTCTCTATCCCCGCTATATATTTTTTTAAAATTTAATAGTTTTAACCAATAACTAATCTTCACTATTATCTTAAGAAAATAAATGATAAGATACAGAGTAACTTTCTTAAAATTATTCTTATAATAACTTGATCTTTATATAAGTATGTGTGTGTATAATAATAATAATAATAATAATAATAATAATAATAATAATAATAATAATAATAATAATAAAAGTAAACAAGTATCAATGCAAAACTCTTATATAATTGAGCGAAAATTATTAGATAATTTTTTTATCTATTTTTTAATTCATAGGACTATATAAATATAGTAACTAAGGTGATTAGAACATTCTAAGTTAAAATAATTATATAAATTATGATCATTAAATATGTATATTTGAATTAAGGTAATTAAAATTATTTATATTAAACTAATAATATAATTTTAAATTAATTAGAATCATTTTGACTAACATATATTCTTCTTCATTTCATTATTTTTTTCAATCACCTTTACATGTTCTATTATATAGTATTTTTGGCCTATTATTGATCTTTTCCCAAAGATTCACCATTGATGAAAGTAGATAATAAGTTATAGATAAATCAACACTTTTCTTTGTCTTCTTCATTATTTATTCCTTTCATTGTTTATTTTGTTATTAAACATTGTTATTACTTTTAGATTTCATTTTTTCAATTATATATTATTTGCCATTGATTTATTTTTATTTTTTTACTTCTTTTTTATGTAGTTAACAAAGGTACAATTTTGATAAGAAAAATGAAGGATAAATTCACATTATTTACTAATTTATAAAACATGTTATACCAAATAATTTTTGTATATATAACTGAATGTCCTTTTCTTGATTTTTTCTTTGTGTATAGTTTTACCATATGTGAATCTTTATTTAATTTTTGTTGATTTATTATGTATTTACTTTTTATTTAATAAGTATTAACATCTTTTGACATTTGGAAGAAATAGGATATTGTTTGTTTCACATGATCATTTATATTTTCTTTGTATAATTTTATTCACTTTTTTTAATTATAAATTAAGTTTTGTAATAATTATCAAATATAAGATATAGTTTTAAGTGAATAACAATGTGATGTAAGACAAAGATGAACATTCTATTGAGATATGCTAGAAATAAAAGACAATACAATAGATAACGTTATTAAACCTTCAAACATTAGTACAATATAAAAAATAATAACTTTGTAAATAATTTCATATTTCTTGTCTTAGTTTTTAAAAAATTAACAATATTGATGTAAAAAGTAAGTAGGAAAAATTTTTATTTAACTATGTACATAGTATATAACTAAATAATAATTAAGAAGTCTTAACATAAATATTAATATAAATCAATTTTTTATTTTTTTAATTCACGAGTTTACTTAAATTGTAGAATTGTACTCAATTAACCAATCTTCCAAATATAACAATATGCATGTAAAAAACTCAATATGATAATAAATGGATAATAAAGTGAATCTTCTTATCAATCAAACTCACATTCAATTACAACCAAAATATTGTCCTCTAAGTTAACTAATAGTTATCCTCAAATGTTAATTTAATTTTTCTTATGATTAATTTAATTAATTATTGCTTATGAGTTCCTATATAATTGATTTGACTAGATAATATAACACATAATTGAATTCTTTTCTAAATACAATTAAACATACATAAGTCACATATTAACACTAAATATAATATTTACCTACCAAAAATAATTAAATATACCAAAATGAATAAAATAAATAACACAACTCATAAATAAGACATATTTCAAGGCATTACAACTCTCCCACATTTTTTAGGAATTTTGTCCTTGAAATTCGCTAAAGTTGAAAAAGTTGTGGATATAAATATCTCAATTTGGCTATATGTTTGTGGGTGATAAGTTGAACTAAGTCTCAACCTAGTTCCTAAAACCTCTTGAAAAATTTTGCAAACATGGATCTCTATCTGAAACTATACTAGTTGACACTTCATGCAACCTAACTATCTATTTGATATACAACTATGCAAGCTTCTCTAATTTGTACTTCATGTTGATGGGAATAAACTGGTCAAATTTCGTCAATCTATCCACATTTACATGTATCACATCATGACCAAGTGTAGTCCTTAGTAAAGCAAAAACAAAATTCATAGAAATATTGTCTTATTTCCACTCTGGAATGCTTAGTGGTTGTAATTCTCCAAGAGGTTTTCAATGCCCAACTTTGCCTTTTGACATGTCAAGCATTTTGCCATGTATCCTACTACATGCCTTTTCATTTCATACCACCAAAATTTCCTCTTCAAGTCACAATGCATATTTGTTGAACTAGGATAAAAACTTAGACTATTTTTAGAGCTTCTCCAAATTCATCCCCTTCAGTTCACTTTTTTATGGTATATATACTCTATCTTTAAGCATAATGAGTCCATTTACTTCTTTGTTGAACTCTAGTTCTTTTCCTTCTTCTCTCAATCTCATTTTTTCTTGTAATAGTTGATCTCCTTGCTTAGTTGTTTGAACCTATTCCAAAAACTCATTGGTAATTCTCAAGGTTCCTAAATACAAACTCTTTGGTCTCATCTCTACAGCCAAATTCAAATATTTGAATTCCTCAATCAATTTCAATTCTTTTACCATCATGGCAAACATATGTAATGACTTTCAACTTAATCTGTTAGCCACCACATTCACCTTTCTAGGATGAAATGGCAATTCGAAACTATAGTATTTCAAAAATTTCATCCACTTTTTTTGCCTCATATTCAACTCCTTTTAATTGAATAAATACTTCAAACTCTTGTGGTCGTTGAACATCTCTGATCTTGCTCCATACAAGTAATGCTTCTAGATCTTTAAAGCAAACACCACCACAACTAACTCCAAGTCATAGGTTAGATAATTCACTTTATGTGGCCTTAATTGCCTTAAAGCATAAGCAACCACTCCTCCTTCTTACTTCAACAGACATCCAAGTCCTTAACCACACACATCGCAAAACACTTCAAACTTGTTTTCTATGTCATGCAAAACCAAAACAAGTTTAGAAGTCAATCTTTTCTTTAGTTCTTGAAAATTGTTGTCACACTCTTCATTCCACAAGAACTCTACTTCCTTCTAAGTTAACTTGGTCACCAACATTGCTAAATGAGAAAACCCTACAATGAATTTTTTGTAGTATTTCACCAATCCTAAGAAACTTTGTAGCTCTATGATATTCGTTGGCTACTTCCAATGCATCATAGCTTCAACCTATGCTGGGTCTACTACAATTCCATCCTTGGTCACAACATGACTTAAAAATTGGACTTGCTCCAACTAGAATTCACACTTTGAAAATTTTGAATAAAGTTGTCAATCCTTCAAAACTTGCAACACAATCCTTAAATGATGTTTTTTGTGTTCTTCGTGACTTCTTAAATAAATCAAGATTTCATAAATGAGCACCATAAATTTGTTTAGGTACTGATGAAAAATCTAGTTCATGTAATCCATGAGAAGAGTTGGGACATTAGTTACACCAAATGGCATAACTAAATACTCGTAGTGCCCATAGCACGTTGAAATGTCAGTTTAGGAATATCCTTCTTTACATGAATCTAGTGATAGTCTGAATGTAGATCAATTTTCAAAAATACTAAAGCATCTTTCAAATGATCTATGGAATCGTCAATCCTCAACAATGGAAGTTTGTTCTTGATGATCACTTTGTTGAGCTAACGATATTCCACACATATTTGCATGTTACCAACTTTCTTTTTCACCAACAACACAAGTACTCTCCATGGTGAAAGACTAGGCCTCACAAACTACTTTTCTAAAAGTTCCTCTACCTAAGCCTTCACCTCATCTAATTCTATTGGGTACATCCTATAAGGTACTATTGAAACTAGACTAGATCCAAGGATCAAGTGTGACACCCTTAATTAGAACTCACATATGTTTATTTTTCATATTTAATTTCTAATAGATAAATATAAGTAGAATATCATGTAATTTTTTCCAAACTTTAAAGGATAATTTCATTAATTTGGAAATTTTCATGATTAATGAGACGAGGAAATATTCAATTTCAAACGTGGATGTAGTGCATACATTTCAAACTTACAAGATATCTTTTAGAAGATTTATATAACTAAATAATACCTCGTGAATATATATATTTATATAAAAAATCCATGTAAGTATAAATCATAACATCTCAACAAGAGAATAATTATTTACAATAAAGTCAATTGTATTGTCAAAATATTATCTAATACGTAAAGATTATTTAATATAAATAAAACTGAAAACCTAAGTCTATCTAATTTCAATACATCAAAAACAAAAGTCCTAGGAATCTAAGTAGTCATCAATACTAATCACCTAAGCATGCACTCCCAAACTATAAGATAAGAACCCTAAATAGATCTTTGAGAGGAATCATCTTGAAGATCCTCTTCAGGATCTTCCTCCTTAAGAAAAACATAGTCAGTAACAAACTCTATTGGTCTCTTAGAATCTTCCTCTTATGCCTCTTTTGTATCCTCATCAATTAGATCATCCTTTAGTGATGGTGCAGTCAATCTTGTATTTTTCCTTATACAAGACAAATGGAAGATTCACATAAGATAAAAAAATACAAAAGGTCTTGTGAGTACGCATGACATAAGTAGGCCCATTTATCATTTAGCATCAAGCAAAATGGATTTGTCAAAAGAAGATGAATTTGAAGGTGGCATCACTTTCGTTGGTTGTGTGAACCAAGCAAAAACGTCTTGAACACTAATGACCCAATTGAAAACTCTATTGTTGGCGCAATGTAAAAACTTAGAGTATCTACGAAGTGTTCCTCATGGAAGATCCCATCATGTGTCCATTAGCCATCATGCAATGTCACCCATAAATGTTAGTCTTCTTGTCAACATCTCTGTCTAATTAAAATGTATGAGATAGTATTTTCACGAATCACACATGTGTTTCAAAAGTATAATGTTAGTACATATTTATCACGGTACAAATTTGTTGTCACTAGTACACCTCATAACTTAGTGGTTTTACTTTAATTTAAGTTAGATGACTTATTAGGGGTCCACCCTTACCTTGGTACTCAAGTAGGGATTTCATTGACCAAAACTATCTTACTTTAGTTAGGATTGCCAAGTTAGCTTAATATGAAATTCCTCCACAACTTAGTGGCAATCATCCCTAAGATTCATCAATTTGTGATCTAATCTATTAGGTACTAGTCTATTTAGTCATCTCTAAGGCTCTAAGGATTCTCTCCTTAACTTTACCCTTATTTAGGTTTATTTATTACGAGCTCATGTGACCTTTCATGTACCTGGTACATAATGGCGGCCATTAACTTTATAATACTCATCAATATATGAATAAAGACTATAATCTCTCTTCCATTATAACAACCACTCAATTTGATGTCAATAACTTATAATATGGCCCCATCGTCAACAAAACATCTGAAGTGTCACATGATCTTGCTCACCCACTAGTGTTTCACCCCAAAGGGTTGTTATATTTTAATACATCTTGTTTCATCTCAAACATCCTTGTTTTCTTCATTTTTCACATAATCCATTGAAAAAAGAATTCTCCTTTCTTAATCCATTCTCAACATAATATAAAATCAATCATCACATCTAAATTCATCAAAAAACACATATACATTACCCTATTATGAATAACATTTGTTATTTACCCATGTTTAAAAATTTTATGAAATACCTCACTACTCTTAATTTTATGTTTTTCGTTAAATCTATAATCTTCCTAGTTTATCACATAGGTCTTATTTGTCTTTTACTAAGTCCAAGGTCAATTATGTGTATGACTATAATTCTCCATTACTTATTAAACCATTCCATTATTTCATTCCCACTTTGTGTTTTGATTATTGATTTACTACTTCTATAATAAATTTCAAATTAATCAAGGTCACTCCAATTCTTACAAATGCACCCCTTATTAAGATTTAATTTTCCCACTTGAGAATTCAAAATCCTCGTTTTACCCCAAATCATATAATTCATTATCGATACCAAAAATCGAGTATCTAGGACAAAATGCCTAAACCCTTCTAGTCTCCAAGGTCTAAATCAATGAATTAATAGCAATAATCAATAATAGTGAAAAATTACATAAACTTAATCCATACACAGTAATTTAAGATAGAGTCTTCCTATATAAACTTAACACCTAAATCAAATTATTAATTCAATTTGCAACCACCAATAGTTATTTTATCGAGAAAAGTCAATAATTTATACACACTTATATACTGCATCCAATAAATACTAAAAGTAAAAAATCATTGTTAAATATTATGAAGCTTTATAAGATGACTCATTACCATGTTTATCTATCTCTAAAAATTTACCATAATTTAATCTCACCATTTAATATATTTTCCTATTTATTCTCTGTTACATAGCACCTTCTATTTTTTGTATTAACTAAAATTCTAAAACTATCAAACTTAGTTCAATTGTCCTGAAACTTTAGAGATCTAACCAACTATGTATTGAGCACATCTAGTAATTTTATCAAGTCTATAAATATTATTTATTATCATTTTCAAATTTAAAGAGACTAATTATTAAAAAATAGAGCATACCTCAATCTTAATTAAATAAATACTAAATGGACTTTAAAAATCATCATAAAATTCTTCATTGGTCTACAGGGTATACTAACTTCAAATAATTTTCTTCACTCATAATTCAAGTCGTAGATTTTTTTTATCGAATTTTCCATCACAATAATAATAAATTGTAAATTCAATAATCCTTTTTATTTAAATAGTTACCCTACGTAAGTAATTACTAAAAAAAATCATGGATCATCTTCATACCTTAATTATGACCAAAATGGGTCCAGTTTTCCACATTTTCCTTCCAATAGTTTTATAAAAATTATTTCACATTCTAGACAAATTCAACATGATATAAATAAAAAATAGATTAAAAATAACAAAAATTGTCAAAAAAATATATTAAAAAAATTACTATAACCTCTAGAGATCCTAAGAACTTTAGGAATGTAATAACATCAACATAAATCATTTTTCAAGTATTTTAAAAAATGAAATATTTGTAGCACCACATAACCATTTTCCCGTTTATTTCTTCTACAAGAAATTTCATGAAACGAGCACTATAATCAAGTACACCACAACATAGTTATTAAGTCAAATAATAGGAAAAAAATAATCCAAAGTAATTAGGGTAAAATATAGTGTTCGTAGATATTGATTAAAGATTATTAATTTGATAAAAAAAAAATCCATAAAATGAGTTTAAGTACAAAAAGTGTTCAGGTACCTTTTGGGGTGGAATCCTTTATTGATTAATAAGTTGATTAAACAAAACACAAAAAATAAAAACTAACATACATCAATCACCAATTTCAATTGTTCACACATACACATACCACACACATTTTTGTGTGTGCGAGAGAAATGGAAAGAGTGAAAGAAACAAAACAGAAAGAAAGATTGTATGAAGATGTGAGGGATAAATATTAAAAACTAGATATGATATGATATGAATGATTAAAATTAAAAGGCAATTGATTAGTTTTTAATCTTAAGATTTATATATGATTATATAGTCAAGATTAGTCCTCTCACTCTAATGTTGTATGTCTACTGAAAATTTTAGCCTAAGAAAAATATTAATATCAATATTTTAGAAAAAAGTATTTAATAGTTGATAAAGAATAGGTGAGGCAAAGGAAGTGCAAAATTATTTACCAACAAAAAATAATTAGGGATTCAAATCTAAATTATATAATTATCACAAAATGAAAATCTATTGGGTATTAACAAGATTTAAAATGTGCATAGTGAGTTGATATAGATCAACGAAATTAGAATTGATAATCAATTAGAAGAAATCAACAAAATCAAATAAAACATTACTAGTGAAGAACAAATTTTTATTAAATAGGTGGACTCTGTGCCAAAACATTAAATAGCTTTATGCACCAAAGCATTATGAAGCATCTAATGAAATAAAGAATTTGATATGATAAGAATAACACTAATAACCAACTCAATAACGGCAGCATTTTGTGGAAGCATGGAGGGATCTGGATAAGGAGGATCAGATGGCGACTCTCCTGAAATACAATTTTCTATATCGTCATATATTGCAGATGCGGCCACATTCGTGCCTTGATAATCTCCCTTCTTAAACAACTCTTGAGTGTAGTCAACATCATCAAGGGCGTCCTGGAAATGTCCTAAACATGATTTGTAATGGCTTTTTCCCATAGGATCAACACTTTGTGCAATCAAAGAATTTATTAATTTGATAGTGTTGGTTACATTTGCACGGGCTGTGTCAATGGTGTATTGAGTGAGGCTAACAATGTTTGCATTGGGTTTTGATTTGAGAAGAGCGGAACAAAACGAAGGATTTTTGGTTTGCTTGCAAATGGTATTCACTTGCTCAATAGGGATTGCATAGGAGGATGAAATAAATAAGAGGAGCACCAACATAAGAGAAAAGAAATAATGAACCATTGTATTGCCTTGCATCCCTTTCCTTGTCTTTTGGTTTTTGTTTCACATGTAAAGCACACCCATTTTATAGTTCTTAATCGAGAACAAAGAGTAATGATGCAAATTCACTTTCAAAGATATAAAATTTATTAGATTTAATTTAGGAATTAAATTCCTTGCTTATTCACATAAATAAAAAATTTGCATATCTTCCAAATTTGACTTCCAAATTTGACCATAATAAATTATCCAATTTATGATTTTCTTGTTTTGCTTATATATATAAACAAAATATAAATTTTCCCATCATTATAAATTATAAATAAATTTATGAATCTAATAACAGGTTTGAATGACTAGTGTCAAATTCGTAGTGTCTTTCATGGTTTAAAGTATGTGTCAATTACATAGTGATTTGATTAACCATCTTGTTATATGATTTTTTGTAAATATTTGGTTTAGTTACTAACCATATTTATTTCTACACAATTTTTTCATTAATAGTACGATAAATGAAATAACCAATCAACATTAATCACATAAGAAAATAATTAATGAGCATTTATTCGAAATTCTTTCAAATCAATCTAAATAAGTAATTAAAAACAAAATATACAACCTAATTAATTGAATATATGAATGTATTTAATAAATATATAATTAATAAATATATAAATATACATAAGGTAATTGTCCTTGATTTGGAGAAACATAAGCATAAGTAATTAATATTTAAATCATGATAAATAAATTCACAAATGTAATAACAAGTTCATATGACACATGTCAAATCCACAGTGTCTTTCAAGATTCAGATATACGTGTGATTACACGATGCTTTAGATAATATGTGTCATTATATGATGTTTCATAAATATTTGGTTCAGTATAAATAATATTTATTTTGTATATAATTTTATAATTAAAATTATAATCATAAATCTAATAATAGGTCCAGATGACATGTGTTGAATCCATATTGTCTTTCAAGGTTCAAATATACGTGCCAATTTCATGGTGGTTTGAATAACACATGTTGTTATATGATGTTTCATAAATATTTGATCTAGTTATAAACCATATTTATTTTATACATAATTTTGTTATTAAAAGTACAATAAATTAAATAACTAATCAAAATTAATCAAACGAGGAAATTATCAGTCAGCGTTAACAATAAATTCTTCCAATCAATTTACATAAGTAATTAAAAAAAGTATATAATCTAATTGATTTAATACATGAATGTATTTAATAAATATATAATTAATGTAATCATTTTAAATAAATTCATGAATATGATAATAGTTAAGATGAAATGTGTTGTATCTACAATGTCTACCAATGTTTGGAGTATATGTGTTAGTTACCTAGTGGTTAGGATAACACATGTTTTATATGGTACTTCATAAATACTTGATTCAATTATAGACGTTATTTATTTTGTACATCATTTTTTCATTGATAATACAATGAACGAAATAACTAATCAACAATAATCACAAGAATAAATAATCAATTAACATTAACTAAAAATTCTTCCAATTCACTCTATGTATGTAATGAAAAATGGAATAAATTAATTGATTACATAAATGTATTTAATAAATACATTTGTCTATACTATATACAAAACAATCCCAATTTAGAATCCTTGTTTGCCACATTTTCAAAAAAGACATTAATTAAATTAATTCATCTTAACTTAACAATTTTTAAACTATAATCGATATTTTCACAGAAAATTTAAAACTTTTTAATTAATTATTTAAGGTGAAAACATGATTTATTTAATAAACAACACGAGCGGTGTCGATACTTAATTTAAAAGCATCATGATAAATATTTAGACAAGAAAGTAGAAATATTAGAATCATAAAAATAAATACATAAAAAAATGAGTAAGAACTATATATATATACACACACACTTGTCAATAATAAGTATCAAATGGGTAAAAGCAAGCACATGTTTCCATGGATTATGTAACTAAACATAAACCCAAGCATAGCCAAAATGAAAATGGTAAGGGAAGTAATGACTAAACAAAATACATATACATGTTTGAGACTTAGGCCTACCCATGTCGAAGTACTTAAAAAAGGAAAAACCTAAGCTCAAAGCAGCCATCTATCCACCCAAATCCTATGGAGTATTATACCAGAATATGAGAATTCAGAATTCATGGAGTCAAGTAATTCTAACACTAGGATCCATAAGAAGAACCATAAGGAAAATCCTCATTTGAATCCTCTTTTGGCTCTTTCTTTGGCTCCTTGACTAGCCAACTTGATCCTTCTCTCAAAAACCTCTTTGTTGTCCTCTATTGGTGTGTCAAGCATCTCCTCCCCATCCTTGTTGAAGTTTCCAAGGTTTATCACAGGTGGTGCCATCCTCTTGGCTCCTACCTTAACCAGTGTTAAGGCACGAGGTCCAACTCCAAAAGGATAGGTATGAATTGCCTGTGGCAATGATCTAGAAGGGTCAAATATAGACAAAGTGTACTCTAGGTCCTCAAGGTGCTCTATAGGTCTATCTAACAAAGAGGATGATAATGATGATGAAGACAAAATCTTCACGATATCCACTAACGTAGCATGTTGGAAGTAAGGTGGGTTAGTTGGGTCCACCACACAAAATAGTCAAAAGTTTAGGGTTGTTCATATTATTCCTCTAAGAATACCAACATGAAGCGTATGTGGCCAACAAAGTGATCCTCACCCCTAACCACATACTTGAACCACTATCTATTGAGATTATCAATTGAGTGTCAAAGTCTCGACTCTAATGCTGCCATCAGAACCCAAAAAAATAGAAAGAAAAAAAAGGAGTGAGTCTTCTTACTCAAACCACACACACATAGAACGACTTCAAGAGTCTCACAAAACCTACTAACCACAATGGTTTAGTTGTCTAATGATCTCACTCTTAAATCTACATGTTTAATAACTATCCCATTTTTACTTTCACTTTCTCACTAGCCAAATGCCATTAGAAACTCCTAAAACTTAGTAGTCTTACACAATTAAGTTGGGATGACTATTTTGGAGTACATCCTCACCATGGTACAATGGCGTGCTCAAAGCAGCTTGACTATGTCTTTCATTTGTCAAGATTACCAAGTCGTCTATTCTAAGGGGCTTGAAGTTCTTTTGTCTTTGGTTCTAACAAATTTTGTTTTAAAATTTTTCACAAAAATCATCGTTTAAAGACTTGTTAACAAGATTGTCTATCTTAGGTAAAGCTTCATAACTAATCATACAAAAGATTGAAAATATTTTTAAAGAAAACAACTATTCTCCCAATAGTAAAACAAATAAAAATAAGAGCACACAAGAGATTTATATTGGTTCACCTCTACCAATGAGGTTAATGTCTTGTTCTTGGAAAATCACCAAGTTCCTCTATATAAGAAAATAAAAAGTATTTTTTTACCAAATTATTTCTAGCTCTACAACAAGTAGTATTTTCTAGTCTCTTTAAGTTACTACGCCAAATATTCTTTCACAAGTCACTTTTGGCTTAACTTTACATATTTAAAGAAGGTAAGAGCTCAAGAGACTCTTACAATGTCTGTAACAAACAAATAAACTAAGCTTAAGAGTCTAACTCTAAATGCTAGGTGTTTGAGAGCTTTTACAAGAATTGAGAATTTATAAAAGGCTTAGGAAAAATGAAAACTAATAAAGATGTTTTCTATTGCACGTATTACCTATCTTCATGTCCATAATTTTCTTCTATTTGTAGGCTACATTTTTAAAGTATTTGTTGTCTCAAAATGGTCTTCTAGCTTCATTTGTTGGTAAGTCATATGAATTAGCATTAATTGTTATATTAAATGTTTTCATCAACTAATCACCTAAATTTCTAATAGCACAACTTTATTATCTTCTTTTGTAGCCTTTTATTAGATATGCACCTTGGAGTACTCTTTCTCAAAAAGAGCACACACATAGAATTTTTGGCTTTGGAGTTGAGCAAAAATTTGGTCTTCTAATCCTTTGTCCATATACTCTTTGGTACCTCATTCAGATTCTCATCATAAGAAATTAATCCCCATTCTCCATGACATCCATCATGTCAATATGACATGATTGTATATAAGCAATCATCATATTTTTAGTAGTCATAGTTGACTCACTTAAACATAGGTGATTTGTTGGTCTTGTGTCTTTCACTCTCCATCCTAAGATCTTTTGTCCCCTACACTATTAAATGTTTAAACCATAGAGGCTGAGATTTGATACCAATTGAAGAGTTAGAAAACACACTAGAAGAAAGGGTTAAATAGTGTGTTTGAACTTTAAAAAAAATCGCAATCTTTTCAAATAGACATACAAGAGATAGAAAAAATTAATAAGCCTTTGGACATCTAAAATGACAAACAATAGAAAAAACACTTATTTTTATACTAGGTTGTTCTAACTCTTGAGTTACATTCAATTCTCCTTCAACCTTAGAGGGATTCCACTAACCAAATCAAGGTTACAAAAAGTGTTAAATTTGTCACTCTTAGCTTATAAAAAATCAAGTATTTTCTAGGTCATTTTTGTCTCACCCAACCTAAGTATTATTTATTAATACTTCTATCAACAAAACTTAATCACATAATTAAGTATTCAAATAACTTTCTTTTCACTAAGTCACTTATGGATTTCACAAAGTCTTGCAACCAAAAATCTAGTCATAATGACGATATAGAAGTTTAAGCACAAAATACAACCAACTTAGCAAAGCTAAGCATATGAACAAATTAAAAACAACTTTATCTCAAGAAGATATGTTACAAAGAATTTGACGTATAATAATTGAAGAAATAATATATCGCTTTTCAGTTTAGAGTCTTTAATATTCTTCAAAGTTCATGTATGTTGGTATATATGGGCTTGAAGTGTAAGGAATCTGTTGTGACAACATTTTTTCTTCTTGTTCCCATTTTGATGTGCATTAATTAGATAGTCTCTTGTTTATGTCTTTGATACTATAGTGACAATATAACTATTCTCTCGAACATTTCTATTTTTTTTTTGCAAACTTTGATGGTCCTTTTATTTTGAAAGTCTGTTTATCTTCTTATGCCTTTTGCTTTTTAGTAAATGTTTATTCAAATTTCAAATATTAGAATAATAAAAAGGATATACCTAATGTGAAATGTAATAACAGATATCTTAGGCATACAAAAAGTGTAAGAGAAATACTATAAAAGATTAGACACAATAAATATGTAAGTATAAAAATAGTCTAATGTTCTTTATTTGTCCAAAGGTAAAAATAGATATGGACGTATAAGATTCATTAGACGTATACTTGAAAACCTACATCTTGGGACGTATCATCCCTTTCAAAAATTTGGAAATTTATCTTAATGAAAGTTATTGGACATATCTAGCATTTTAGCGTGTTGGATGCTTATCATTTTCAATCCATTATTTTGCGTCTAAATTTAGAGATACCACTTTTATCCTTTCTTTTGAATGTATCACTATCATCAAAACTTAACAAATTGTTAGTCAACTCAAATTGTAATATTTTTGTGATCGTCAAAATCATAAATTTTTTAAGGATTTAACAATCATCCGTGTCTTTGGTGTAACCATCTCTACCTTTTTTATGATGATAAATAATGTTGTAATTTGATCAAAAGATAATAGGATATCAAAACATGGTAACAAACAATTAGGACTTATAATTACAACCAAGACTATAAATAACTTGGTTTTACTCATTATAACAACTTTTTATATTACTTTGCTATTGAGAGAGTGTGAACTCTTCTTTGTTCTTGAGAGAGAACTTTTGATTTTCATCAAAGATCTAAGATCCAAGATCTTTGTAGCGAGTCCTCATTAGCTTATCAATCGTTCTTCCATTGTGGTATCTAGATACATGTCTTATCTTCTCCATTTTTCTTTTTTCCTTCATTTTTGTTTTTTAGCTTGAATTGCAATTTTTAGAAACGATCAATTTTTGTGGATTTATTGGTTGTAATATGTCATTTTAGACTAAAATATAACTTATAAGAATAATAGTGTAAGATCTTATTGTGTTTTTCTATTTCAAAATAAAAGCATTTAGTCTCCTAATTTTTTTAAATCAATAATTTTGGTCTAAACATTAATTTTTCCTATAGTTAATTTTTTTATTTTTTTATTTTAATTTATTAATTAACTTGTTATGATACCTTAGATAAATATGTTAAATTTAAAATTTAATTGAATCGAAATAAAAAATAAAACATAAAATAATTAAAAATTAGACTAAAATTAATAATTTTTATAATGAGAGAATTAAATATTTTTATTTTAAATTAAAGAAATTAAAATTACATATTAAATTAAATAAAAAATTAAAATTATATTTTAACCTTTTAATAAACAAGAGAAGAACAGAGTCCAAAAGTCACATAGACGTTGAGGCAGACACAGCATTGGAACCCTTTCCTTCTCATTCTCTAATAATTCTCCCCTCTCACCCGCTCGTCGTAAACATTAGCCCTTTCTCTCTTCACAACTTTGTTTGTTAAAACGACAGATATACAATTCTGCTAGAGACGGTTCTCTAGACATTAAGGTAACCCTTTCACTCTTCACATCCTCTTTCATTTTTAATTTTCTTGTATATAAATAAAATAAATAAGGCGATGCTACAATCATGGCATAAGATAGCCGTGCCCCAATCTGCAGGATATCTCATAAGCTTAAGCATATTCTTCATAACTGAGTGATATGGTTAAATATATATATATATATATGTACACAATTTAATATAATGATGGTTGGTAGCTAAAATTTCATATAGTAAATGAGAAACATTGTTCACAATAATACAATTTTTACTGAAGACTCCCCCTTGGACAAAGTAAAGACAGGAATAAGGTGTGCTCTGCAGTTTTCTTTCGCTGTTTAATGTGCTGCGTTTGGTTTAGACTAAACAATGATTAGGAAACCACTTTCCCATTTGTTATTATCACTTACTCCATGCATAGAATTTGCTTAGTTTATGTATGGGGATATACGGGGTTTCATTGTGATATTTGTTTACTACTTGAATTTTGCCTTCACTATACCCATAAGTTACAAAAGCTGCAAGTTACAATATTTAAAGCTCAAGGACAATTCCTCGACCTAGTTAGTGACCATGGTCAAGTTTTAATAACTTTGTCCTGTAGTGATAGCAGTTAAGACTTGGTTTATGAAATGTGAGCTTCTTCTTCATCTTTATTTCCTATTGTCTCTAGAAAACTATTTTCTTTGTCTACTTGTTGATTAATAGATGGCCACACACACATGTATATATTTTACTTTTGGTGAATTCTGAAATAAATTGATAAACATTTGCTTCAGTTTTATTTTACAATGAATTGAATATTTTAGGTGTCCTTTTTGGGTTTGTTTTAGATTGTGATTGTTCTTTGGTTTGATTTCTTGCTTAGTTTGAGCTTGTAGGTCATGTGCTTGATAAAATGTCTAACATGATTTTTTTTTTGTTGTTAATGAAAGTCATGTTTCATGTGTTCTCTTTCTTTGTCTTCTGATGTGAATTTTGCTAATCTTTTTCTTTAGTACACTAATATGCTCTCCACTTCTCCTCACCTGAATTTCAATTTTTGTTTTTGTTTGTTGGGAAATTGTAAAAAAATTGCCAAGGGGATGTTTTTCTAAGCCTGACAATCTGCTTTTTTTTTTCTGGAACTGGATCACTTATGAGCTAAAATGGGATTTAGCTACTCTGTACACTTCTTTTTAATATATGTGCACTTTTAATAATTTAAAGAGGATACTGATCTCTGAGAGATAATTAATATTCCTGTCACTTATAATAATGTAAAATTTATGTGCTGATGTATTGGTATTTGACTCCAACTCTGATAAGAATTTCTTAAGTTTATGATCATTAATGGTTAACAGTATTTTTCCTATTAATTGATAATTTTGCACTGCTATGAATTTCTTGAGTTTTATGTGAGAGTCATGGTGTTCAGGTTCTTCCTTAGTTAAGATTGTATATTGTATATTGCATACTCATTCACATGAACAGTGTTAAAAGAGAATAAACAAAGAAATATTGTGCTGAAACTGTGGATTTGGTCACACGCCGGAAAAAGAAAGAAAGGTGATCGGAAAACAGTCCAATGTAAGGAAAAGCGTATTGGAAAAGAGAAATGGTTTGCTAAAAGATTTTCTCTGAGGACAGTGGGGCCATCGAATAGGCACAATTTTCAAGAGGCTTTTAATACCATATTAAAAGAGAATAAACAAAGAAATATTATACTGAAATCATGTGTTTAAACACAACACAGATAAGTGTTTTATAAGCAGAAAAGGATTGATTATAATAAATTAGAGGAAATATAGCTTCCTCTAAATCAAATATAATTTGCCTAAATATTTTATTTCCTAAATTACATCATACTTTATTTCTTTATTTTTAACAAATAGATCTTTAGACTTCTGTTTATGGTTGAGTGCTTTAGACTGTTTTTCCTTTGCTTTTTGTTGGGGGTAGAGGGGTTAATGGTTTCTAATTCTCAATTTTTGTAACAGTTCTGTACTCACCTTCTGGTGGTTACTCGAACTTTGATTCAACTCATTTTATAGGTTCTTTTTATATGTGTGTGTGTGTGTATTCCTTTTTTGCTTTGAGCTTGTAAATGGTTGGGTTTGTGGATTTGATGCGTGGATTGCCTTCGCTTTTGTACAAAAAATGCTTGTGGCCAGTATATCATGTAAGTACAGCTTTTAGAATCTGATATGGTACTGTTCTTTTATGAGTGTATGAGTTTTGGACCATGTTTTTTACATTTTCCTTATCTCTTGGATCATTGAAAGACATACTACAATCAGAACGGTTTATGGTGAAACATGCTTAGAGCCTATTTTGGACACAAGGCTAGCAGTGTTTTTGAGAGCTTCTCTACTGAAAAATGCTTTATATTTCCAGCAGAGAACCTCTCAAAAGCACTTATGGCATATATCCAATCAGACCGTTAGTGTTCTACTCCATTACAAACAGTGTGCCTTGCTTAATGGTTTTCACTTGAGCATTACCAGTACAAAAGTATTGAAGTCCGATGCTATGTCCTGAATGTGTAATCCTTTAAATGTTTTATGTAATGGTTGAAAAGTCAATAGATTAGATATATTTCGGGTAATATCTTTTTGGCAATCTCATTTCTCATCCAATTGCCAGAGATTTATCATTACAAATTTCAAAGACTATATACATAAAGGATTAAGGAACAAATTAAATTAGGAGAGAAGTCAATTTTTTGCTTCTGAAAATTGAGCTATACAGTTGCATAAACACACACAGATTGTTATTTGAGGATTTTGGTCATTCTTTGAATTTTATATTTGTTTTATAGACATACCGTAAATGTTATCAGTTTCATGTGCAGGTCTTGGTATGCTATCAAGCATAGACTGAAAAATGGAGGCATTGAAAGCATGTTATGGGGATGGATCTTCTGATTCAGATTCTGAATCTGCCCCTTCAATTCCAACCTCTGCTCCCTCAGCAGAATTCACACCCTTGCCACCGCCTCCTATCTCACTCCTTGATCCTCCAAATTTTCTTGGTATTCTTGGTTTTAAGCTGGTTTTATTTACTCGTTACTAGAAGGAAAAAAGAAAATGAAATTATTTTCTTGTTGGATAGGTTTAGGTGATCCATTAAGAAATAATAAGAATCTTAAATTTTACCAACCTCAAAATCTTATTTGATGGTACAATTTTTTTCTGAATTCATTAACTCATATTTCTTATATTGGAAGTTTGATTGCAACTAATATTTAGTTGTTTTTTATATGCTAGTATATTATGTATCTTTTGTTGACAACTATTCATTGTTTTGATGGTAAGTTGCCTCTAGATCTGCAGATAGGTCAGACAACTAGAGTTAGGAGCTTCCCTCATGTTGATGGTAACTATGCCTTACATGTATACATACCAAGTAAGTTCATTATGATCTTTAAAGAAAGTTGTCTTTGTTTGAACATACTATTCTATGTTTTTCATGCTATGGTTATTGTTGTTGCAGTGATTTTTATTGACTTTACTATATATATCCATTTATCTATGCACATTATAAGGCCCCACATTTAGATTTACCTGCTAGCTGGAAGATCTGTATATTGCATCTATATGATTTAGGGAAACTGACCATCATAATTGTCTTATCATATGCTTCTGACTATTGTATTAAGTGTCTTGTTTATACTGTACAAGATTTTTTTGGTTTCTCCCTTGTTATCACCCCTTTTTTCTTTCTTGGGGTGATGAATTTATAATTATAATCTCAAGTTGGGTCGCAATTGTTCTTGGATGCAATGGGTTTTAGCTTACATGTTATGTTGGATTAGACTTCCTTTGTTATTTATAGAAAAAGAAAAAAGAATCTGAAAAAAGGAAGACTTAGGTTGTGTAAGGATGTTCCTGCCATAGAAACCTACATAGAGCACAAGCCTACTTCTGATGTGCCTAGGGATACTCGTGACTCCAAGCAGTTGCAGAAGATATCTACCCCTCCAAACTATTTTTGTGATTTTCACAGAGCCCTCGGTAAGTTTCGATTCCCTTGTGCCCTATCAAAACCAAAAAAAAAATGTTGATGCGTCTGCAACATGCACATGACCTGGCATTTCAAAGCACTTGGAGGAGCAGTAAGACTGACACTGAAGGTGAATCTGCTCGTAGTCATAGATATGGACAAGCACCCACACTATTTATTACCTATAATAAGGTACTTCCCTAGGTTAAGGAACTGGTTCATTTTCTAATGCTCGTTGGTGCTGTCAATACCTATGTATGAACTTTCCTCCTCTAACCCTGGAAGATTCTGATGCACTGGATCACCTGCAGGATTGTTATAAAAGTGATATTCATAAAATTGAAGGGGATATTCTAAGATTTACATGATGTATTTGTTAATAAATTCTTAGTTAACCCAGAAAATGATTTAAAGTTACTTGATTTAAAAGGTTTTGCCCCTCCTAACCTGTAGATCAACTTCAAACCACTGCATGCAAGGCTATTTTACCTTTGTGAATTTGTCCCTCAGTGTTTCATCATGTGTCTTTAATAGAAATCACCGTGCTATTAAATATGTTCAGATGTTTTTCATGGTATATTATACAAGGTGCAGTCATTTGCAACTCAGGCTGCAGTTTTTCTTTACAGTTAACATTTCATCTCCATTGAAGAAAGCACTAGTTGCTTTCCTGAAAAAAGTCTCGTCTCAGGAACCAAGTCTGAATGTTGTTGATGTTGATGTCCCACTAAACATCCTCTGCCAAAATGATGAGAAGCTCGAACAAGTTGTCTTAGGAAGAGAATTTCACATAAGCTTAGGAAGAACTGTTCCAATACGAGTGCACCAGATTGACTCAGTGGTCTCAATGCTCAGACAGAAGCTTCAAATTCAACACCAGTCAGTTTTAGTTTTTGTATTGTTCAATTATTAAAACGGAACAGCATTTGTGTCCACCTGTTTATGTTATGGTTGCCTTTTGAAGCAGGTATTGGATTGACTTTAACAAGTGGGAGGTTTTTGTTAATGATGATCACACACGCACATTTCTCTCAGCAGAAGTTGTTCAAGGAGGGCTGGTAGAGGTATGATTTGTGGTCCTTTCTTTTCTGTGCCTGTTACTTGTGTTACTGTTAAGTCATATTCAAGTAGGGATTATGTGCTGCATTGGTGGCTTAAATTTGTGTCGATAGTGGCTTAATATTTGTATTTTGTTTGTTTTCTATAAAGCTTCTGATTTAAAACATTAATGATGTCTGGGTAATGGAAATCATGTTTAATGGTAATAGAACTCTTGGAAGTCTGGAAAATTGCATTTTAAACCTACTTTATTCATCATTAGGGTGACATGACAAAACTGAAATAAATCAGGATTGAAATGTAAATTTTCTAAAGCTTCATGCATGAAATCTTTTAGTAAATCTTCTGTTGAGGGCATGAAGGAATTGGTTTTTCTGTTTTACAAGGAAACTCACGGAATTGGAAAAGAGTATACATGATATGAGAACATCTAGAAAATAGAGTTAGTATATCATGCTCTTCTTAGTTTTCCTTACATTCGTTTTTTCAATGCACTGGTTGTACATTTGTACTAACGTCTCGTTGTCTAATCTAGCCAATTCATTCTCTCTACTCAGTTACCAATTTATGTGAAACGTGTTTTTTCTTTCTAATTAATTGCAGATAAAGAAACAAATTGAAGTAGTTAATACAATTTACAGGCTTCATAATCTTCCCGAGTTTTACAAGGTCAGTTAGTTTTGTTGAGTAATGCTGCAGCCACAACATAATTGCTGTCTTATCCATGTTTTTCTTCTAGTATTTGAACTTCAAGTATTCTTTACAGGATCCACGTCCTCACATATCCTTAGCATGGGCCTTGGGTGACATCGCCCATTCCCTGAAGAAAGTTGTCGACGAGGAAATGAAGTGTGCTGTTGGAAAATCCTCAAAGAAGTGTATTTTTAGCTGTAAATTCCAAGGTATTGAATGTAAGATTGGCAAGAAAGCATATACAATATGCAAAATTTCTGATGGACAATAATATGTACACTTGAAGTAAGAGCAAGGGATTTCCTGAAATATTTGGGCTGCATGAATTCTGCTTTTCTAAAATGGTGGGTTTCTTGGTTTGGTGGCATCCGGATCATAAATAGATTACAAATGGGATGTGAATTAGTAACTTAGTCTTTTATCCCTGATGAGTTGTATTTAGGGTTTTTATCCCTTATGAGTTGTAGACCAGACCCATGCCTTATAATAGTTCATCAAAGTTTTGTAGAGATTACTTGAATCCAAGGTTATTGGAACTTAATATATAAGGTTACGTGTAGTGTAATTGGAATTTCTACAAACATATTTCAAAGGTCCAACAATATGTAATTTTGCTAGATGCCGTGGAAATCATACAAATTGGCATACATACACAAATTTCCCTTGAATTTTTAAAATTATAACGATCTTATTGTTATTATTATTTAACAACAGAGTCAGATAAAGGGAGCAGCAAGGGACATTGCAGTTGTATAAAGGAAAACAAAGTAGCGAAGATGAGAACATAGTGGAGTCTGACAAGGCAGACAGGGATTATTTTGAAAGACGTTCAAGACATTGTTAATTACCGAGGTCTTGACTCTTGAAAGCAAGGGACCCAGTGTTCTGGGTGAGAAGCATATTTAGGCCTTGGGGTACAGTAGGGCACAAGGTTTGATATTTGTACACTTGTAAACACGAAAGGTTATGATTTATCTTAGGGTTTTTGGTTAAAAAAATAACCCTGCCTATAGAGGTTAAGGTTTAAATTATGAATGCAAATCACGTGATTTTAACTTCAGCGTAAAAGGCTCTTTGCCATCTTTAAATTTCGTTTTAGTTGCACATTACACGTCAAAAAATTAAAGTAAACATAATATGCCCTAATTTAAAATTTAATTCAACTTTTACCTTTCTATTCAAAGCAATCGCTAGCTTTCAAAGGACAAAATGTTTGGTATGCAATTGATTTTTCACTTAGAATATTAAGTAACATGGTATCTATATCAAATGATTACGGGAAAAGAATTAACTTCTTTTTTTTTTTTTTTCACACTGGTATCCTTCTTTGGAGATGATCCTGTTTAAGGTTAAGTTAGATATTAAATGTGAACATTTTTTTTATTGGAGTTTCAAACTTTGGTTTGTCACATTTTTAGGTACTAGTTCCTTTTGCTAGATCCAACACTTGTTGGTGTCAATATTGCAATTAAATCGTCGTAACAAATCCAGCATCAATACTAGGATAGTAGAACTATTAAATTAAATCCAGTTCAATAAGTCAGCAGTTTTGCTCAAACAAGATATTGGCAGCTCTGAATCACTTGCAAGAACTAAATTGGTTGCAATTAAAGGTAAATATTGTTAGTCATATATATTAGATGAGAATCAAGAAAATTAAGGATCATTTTACGGTTTACATTCAAAGCAATTTCAGATCTAAACCCAAAACACTCAACACCCCAGTCTTTGATCACAGTTCCTGGATCACCACATGCGTTTTGTTATGTGAAAGTTAACTGTTGCTGATCGGATTCGTATTAATTGCTTTGGATGGAAAAGTAAAAAATCATTCAATTAAATGTGCTAAATTAGGGTAGATTATGACTTAGTTTGGATAAAGTTTTCAACAAGTATTTATAAGAAAAAAATAAGGGGCAAAAAAACCAAACTTCTCACTTAAATCAAATTAACTTGTACTATACTTCTCATTTTAATTTCTCTAAAGTTAAAAGTACGTTATTTGATTTTAATTTATAGAAAAAGTTTGATTCATTTTATTATTCCTTCTTTTATAAGTACTTGTGCAAAAATTTATTCAAACTAAAGTTATATTTAATTTCATTTATTAGGTAGGAATGTGTAACTAGTGTGAAATTTTAGGAGTAAAGTGTTTTTTATCCTTAAATTTTCTGGTTCTAAATTTAAAAAGAAATTGCAAATATTCAAATTCAATATGTCTAGAAATATTGATCCTACCATTTGGTGCTAGTTGTTAATGATCCTTGTAACATCCCGCTAATTATTTTTTTTATATGTATGAATAAATAATTATGTAAATACATTTTTAATTAATTAAGTAAATAATTAATAATATAGAAATATGAGTATGGATATTAAAAATCAGATTTTCACAATTATATGTTAAAAAGAATGGATATATTTGTAAAAAGTTTGTAATGAGAAACTGATTTTATACATCTTGATTTGGGAAACTATTTTTTAGCCTTTTATACATATTTGCTAAAAGGTTTACAAAAAACTTGCAAAAATCACATATACTATTTAACCTCCTTTTCTAATATATTTTCTAACTTTTCATTATAGACTCCTATTAGGTATCAATAGTTAAATTTGGATCTTGTATTCTACATATACTATAGTAGAGCATCACTTTTAAAGTAACAAGAAGTATTCTTAAATATGCTTTGAGATGTCTTTTTTAGTGTCTGAAACATTCTCTACAACATACAAATTTATTGTTATGTAATAACTACAAATGATCATAAAGACTTAGGCTATTCGAAGTAATGAACAAATGATATATCAAAACAAAGTCTTCAAATAATGTACAAACAATTTTGTTTGATGAACCATTAGACAAATTGCTTGTATATCTCAAATGATAATATTTATGTATTATTTACAACATCGAAATAGATTATAGGGCCTGATTAATCTTTGACTCAACAATTGTTGTCCTTATCTTTCCTTTTTTTTTTTTCATTTTCTAAGTTATAACAGTACAATTAATTTTCTAAACATTCTAAGTTTAATATTTTCTCTTTGATAGACTTTGAAACTTAATGGTCCTTCTAATCTAGAAATCTACTTATCTTCTTATATCTTTTGTTTTCCATTAAATGTTTATTAAAATATTAAATGTTAGAACAACAAAAAAGATCAAACGGATATGAATTGTAATAGTAGATATCTTAGACATACAAAAATGTGTAAGATAAAGATGATGAGAAATTAGACATAATTTATGTATAAGTAAAAAGTAGTCTAATGTTGTTTATTCATCTAAAGGTAAATACAAATTTGGATATATAAGGTTCATTGAACATATATTTGAAAACAAACGTCTTTGAATGTATCATTTTTTTTCAAAAACTTTGGATGCTTAACTTAGTAAAAATTGTTGGACCTATCCAGCTTTTTAAAATTGTTGTAATTAATATATGCACAACCTTTTTTTAATACTTTTAATTATTTTAAATGAAAAACAAAGATAAAAAAATAGCTTTGATACAAAAAATAACAAAAGGATCACATCCTAAATCACAAAATGTGTTGATATTCATAGAATAATAAACTAACAATAAGAAATCCTTGAAATTTGATTCTTGCAAATGAATATAGAATGAGTTCATAAATTGTAAACCCTATCATAAATGAACTAAAACCTAACATAGAAAACTAAAGGAACATTTTCAAACCAAAAATGAACTACATGATTAATCTAAATTGTTGCATTTGACAAATTCACTCTAACCGTTTGAAATGTAGGTTAAATGCTCTTCAAAAGTTAAATCAATTATCTTTTTCATACAACTATATTGGTTTTTATTTTTGATTATTTTATTGCTTTTAGTTTTTTTTCCCTTAAAGATAACCTTTCTTTCTTTTCAAAACCCTTAACTTTAGTTTGAATTTGATTTTGGACGACTAGTTTAAGTAGGCTTCCCATGGCATATTATTTAACAACTTTTAAAACATGTTAGGAATTGTGCTTCTAAAGACTTATATATAGTAAGATGCTTCTCATACTGCTAATGAATATGTTTAATGCATGTGCATCAATCTTTCTATCATTTGTTTTTTTTTTCTTTTTTGCATTACCACTTAATAGTCTAGCTTAGCTTCTTGCCTTTAAAACATATTTTAGTTTAGTTCTAAATATGTTGTTTTTAATATTGTAGTTTCATTGCTTTTGAACAATCCATATTTATTCTTCTCAATCTTTATTTAGTTTGCATTTTCTTATTAAACTTTTGATCACATGTAACTTCCTAATAGAAGAAAAATGTGTTAGTAGGGCCAACTTATGAGTAGTGTTTTGTTTTAGATGATTTGATTCATTGACTTGTACTATTATATTTTGGCATACATTGGTTTTATGATAGAAATGATCCAAGCTTTAATTATGTGTTGTGAAACACAGTACTCTATTTTATTTTATATTTTTAGTATGAATGATGTAATTATTCAATAACTAATTATAGTTTATTATTTGATTATGTGATTATTGATGATGTTATCAATTTTGAATCACAAAAATATTTACTCATTTTTATAATCACATTTTGAATATTTCATGCTTTATGTTTGTTACACTCTTGTAACATTAGCAAGATGTGACACATCCAAATCTAATATGTTTATATATATATATATATACAATAATATTAGTGTGACCTTTGTTCTCATAAACTAATCCTTTTTTCTTATAAGAACTTTGATGTACCTTAATACTTAAACCATAACACCCTAATTATCACAAGGAGAATTCACAAACTGACTCATAACTTTGACAATGAAGGATTTGTTAGGTCTAATATGGTAAGATAGTTTAACTTCTCATCCAACCTTCAATATATACTAGGATCAATATCTACTAGTATCTAAAAATGGTTCCTTAATCTAGCATAAGTTTTGCATTTGGATTCATAAGTGAGTTACTTCAATCTCAAAATATTTTAGTTGACACAAGTCTTTGATCTAAAAATGTTGAAACAAATGTTTTTGACGCATTGAATATTGTCATGGTCACCTCTTATAATAACAATATCATCTACATAAATAATAAGACACATGTATTGTTTAGTGGATGAATAGAGATAAAAACACCAAATAATCAACTTTATTATAGATTATGTGATACATTAAAAAACATAATTGTATCTCCTAAACTATGATGTAGGACCCTACTTTTTTTCTTAAAAGAAAAATAATTCATTGATGAAAAAGATTCTTAAATTAAGAACAGGATGTGCTTAATCTCAACAATCCAATACAATTGATACATACTAAATAATCATTTGGAAAACAAAAACCTATTCGTATGTTGAGGGAATAACATATCATGCCAAAAATACAACATATTTAAGACTTTGTTGAGTCCATATAAGAATTATACATCCTAAAAATAAAATCATGCAACTTGTCCTAAGAAATGAATCTAGGTGTTGATTCTATATAAACCTCTTATATCAAATCACTAAGTAGAAATACATTTTTGATAACCAACTGATAGGAAAGTCAATAACACATAACAACCATACACGAGATGATAAATGTAACATCCCAAATTTTATATATATGATATTAATCTAAAAAAAAAAAGTTTATCTTTTATCATGATCTCTGTGAGATATTTAGAACTATATTAATAAATAAAAATTTTGGAAGGAAAAGGATAAAAAAAAATTTGATTTATAAAAAATGAAAGTTAAAAAGAAATAATAAATCTAAAGAAGTCTAATCTATAAATAAATAAAAGGAAGAATAAAACTAAAGAAAAGTTAGAAACAAGTTAAAATAAAACTTTCTGGAGTTCAAAATAAAATTTTAAGAAATAAGTAAAATTAAATAATTATTAATATAAAAATAAATTAATTAGTTTTTATAAAAAGAAAATTTAAATTCAATGGGAGAAAATATAATTGAAATTATAGAAATTTTTTTAGAATTA
>JAMLFT010000982.1:0-34632 GCA_026544285.1 Pachyrhizus erosus | reverse complement strand
ATTATCTGTAGATATATATATATAAGACATTTTAAATTTATACGGATTAAAAATCTAGTAAATTTAGTTAATAATATTAAATTTGTTCATAAATTATATTATTTTTTAAAATTAATCTTTAAATTTGAGATTTATCATTGTATTTTTTCACCTAATTAATTATTATATGAAGAGAGAATAATCGTTTTGTGCTTCCCGAATTTTTTTATTTGTCAATTTTTAAAAAAAATATTTTTATGTTATTTTCAAAGTTTAAAATAATATTAATTATTCTCTTATCACCGACGTTCTTATTTTTTTATATTTAATTAATTTATACGTGTATTTATTGTAAAATAAATATGAAAAAAAAATAAAATAGGAAATTCAACAACCATTTTATGAGAATAATAAAATTATTACAGTTTTTTTTATTTTTATATAAAAATTTTAAAAGATAAATAAAAAAAGAACAGAGGTAATAAAAAAATCATTTTGGTTATCATTTCTCCCATTGGGTCCTATTAGGTTTTTAGCCCAACCCATGTTTGTGATAATACCCGCGTAGATCGCATTAGCTCCCAGGCTCAACGCTATGCTTTAATTAAGTTAGTATATGGTTGTTCGAATGAAAAGTTTCTATCAACTACAAGCTTGAATTAATTGATTAAAGAATTAACAATTTCCTAAAATATTTTTTAAAGAAAAATATTGTTTATTAAAAAATTAAAACAAACACGTCTTAAAATTTTCAAATAACATCATATAGGAGTGACAAAAGGCAAACCTATATAAAGCCCGTTTTGTTCTAATAGAACAAACAAATTTGGAAAAAAATTGCTCAAAACAAAAATGGAAAGAGAGAAGCTTAATCCCTCATACCAAAAAGGCAAAGTTGGAGTGAATTACTATGTAGAAGCTTGACCAAGAGTGGCTCGAGTCCAAAACACTTTCAACTTTGCCATGTTTAGAATCAATTATTGGGCTTTGGCTTCCTCTTGCATGCTTTAAGGGTGCGTCATTATATGAGTCAAAAGTAACAAAATTACTTCTGCGTGTAGGAAATATTGTGTTTCCTGTATGATAGAATTTCACATTTAGGTGTATGTCTTAAATAGTTATCCTCCAAACCAAGTATACAAAACCAAATGTTCTTTTAACTATTTACGCACCTAAAATTAAATATGAAAACCTAAATTATTTTATCATCAAAAAGAATCTGTACGTAATAAATTTGCAAATTCTAATCCACACATAGTTACTGGTGAAGAACAAGCAAAGAGACAGGAAGATCATAAAACGGACATTGAGATATTTTCTTTGCACGAAGAAAACAGTACTGTGCAATGTACGAAAACAAAATTAGAGAAAAAAACAGAACATTCCCTGACATAAAGTTAGCAACAATAAAACCAAAGATATGCACAAAACAACATAACATCAGCTAAAGAAAGCATATTGCCAATTAGAAAAAAAAAATAATAAAAGGGGCAAATAAATTTTCATGTTTTAAGATTCTTAGATTCCCAGATAACTAATATGTGAATTTGAAAAACAAAGTGTTGATTTGAAAGAAAGCACCAGCATACTTAGGTTGGAACACGCTTTGTTTGTAAGACCAAGTTCTGATTAATTGATTTTGTGACTATCCTCTTGTATGAGGTAAAAGCAAGTTATATGACACCCTTTGATGTTTAAACCAAAAATAGCAAAATGTTATTACCTGTGTGATGAGCCCTTAAGTTGTTATGGTTTGAATACTGAATGATTTATAAGGAGCGTGCATTATTATTCTCTGAGGGCAGTGGTCGTGTCATGGAGGCTATAGCCTAAGGTTTGATCTATTAATATTCCTTTCATGAGACATACATTTATCAAGGAGATGGAATTTGGACTTGTACCTGACTTTGACTTGACTCGACTCTATCGTGAAGAGAATAATGTGGATCCCTCTCTTTGATATAGAATGGACAACACAACACATCCATTCAAAATCCAAATTATTTTCATTTTGGTACAGTATGTCCATGATTGTAATACACCTTATTATATATTAGACTTTTTCTTTCTTAAAGAAGACAACACAAAACCAGGTTACATGGTGCATCGAACGAAAGCACTAAGTTGATTCCAGTATCAAAATTTAAGGAGTGATTTGTTATTTATAAATACAGAGAGAAAGAATCGGCCTGTAATTGTTTGCTTGAGTTTTGAAAGGAGACAATTAGTACCATGAGAGCTGCAGAGAAAATGATGAGGATATTCTGAGAAATTGAAGGTTAATGATATTGACCCTTATTTTTGTTTCGATCATCATTGGATATCGACCCTTCAAATACTGCTTTGGATACCAAGTCCGTATAACTTTTTCACGCAAATTAATGGAAATTGAGGAATGTTTCTCGTTTCTGCCTCTCTTTTTTTTAACCTAAAAATTCCTTTTCGTTATTTTTGCTTCATCTTATGCGAAAAACCTAAAACCTTAATTGCAACGTTGAGTCATTATGTGTTTCATGGCCGTGATGGAGAAATGATTAAGCGGTTTTGGATTATTAGGGTCTAGTTTTGGTTCCCAAAATGTAATTTATTGGCATTTTAATTCCTAAAAAAATTTTAAAAAGATTTGTCAGAGTGTAAATTATCTATAATTTTAGTTTTGTTGACATACATGTGTATGTCACTCATTATTTGTTTGTATGATAATTAATAGTTTACACATAAATGGCATATGATAATATGGTGTATACATGACAATTAACAATGTAATATGATAATCTAGTCATGTATCAAAATAATAGTTGTTAGACTATTATCTGTCATCCATATATATCGTTAATTTTTATGCAAACACTAAATTATCACATGTCATTCACGTATGTATTGTCAATTATCACGTAGACAGGTGTAAACATTAATGAAAATCTTTTGATGACAGGATTAAAGTGACATCAAATTTATACTTTCACAATCTTTTTTAAAATTTTAATACTTTTAAAGATGTAAGTGATAATAAATTATATTTTTGGAGATTAAAATTACTATTTATCTAGTTATTATAATATTTATTCATCTCTATATTTGAAGGTGTTACGAAAAAATTACTCATATTCATTAATAAAATTTAGTTAATAATTTTTTATTTTACTTGAAAAATTGGGATCTTTTAGTAAATAAACTCATAAGAGATTTTAATAAATTTTAAGTGAATCTTTCAATCTTAACCTTCTATTTTATTTTTCAAGTTTAAATTAGTCATTCTAATTTTTATTTAAGAAAGTTATTTTCAAATGATGACAATAGTTTCAATAAAAATAATCAATCTCAACCCTTAAAGTTAAAATAAAAAGTTGAGATTAAAAGACCACCTAAAAATTCATTTATGGGATGGTTTTTGTAATATAATATCATCAAGTAAAACAAACCATCTTGAAGGAAGAAGGCAATTTCTCTCATGGTTATGAAACTATTTCAAAAAGGATGAAATTATTCATTTAGCTTACTACTGATGGATTATGGTTTTAGTCCAACTAGATCAAACATGAAGTCCAAGTCCATAGTAGGTTTTTTTTTTTTTGTTATGTGGTTTGATTGATGTCTCAAGACTTATAATTAAAAAGCTAAACATTAGACTAAAGGACTATAAATTATTAGAAATCAATAAAAATATAGGTAATTATTTAACACATTCCATTTTTGTTAGGTGTATTCTATAATTAAAAATTGAGACCCCACATGAACATAAATATTCTTATTCCTTATATTCAAGCATATGAGAAGAAATTTAAATTTTTTAATTATATTATAGATTGAGCAATCCATAAAACATATACATTATAGATTGTTCAATCCATAATTGTATTTCAAAACTTACAAATCAAATATTTCATAATTCTTCTTATACAATTACTGATTAAGCAATTTGTAATATAATGTTGTTATATATTGCTAAATTCCTAATTAAATTTGAAGACTTATAGATTATTCAATCCGTAATTAAGAGCTAAGATGCGAATGAATGGATTTAGAGAAATGTTAGAATAAATAAAAATATTGTGCACCTAATAAAATATGGGATGTGTTAAGTAATTGCTAAGAATGTATAATCAGTTCTCGCTTCTCACAATAAATAACATTGATTTCCCTAAAGCTCTAAGAACATGCCTCTTCTTGAAAAAAAATATATTTTAAAGATTTCCCTAAAGCTCTAAGAACATGCCTCTTCTTGAAAAAAAATATATTTTAAAGATGATATTTAATGGATTAAAAAAGTTAAATATGTAAATCTATAATCTCTTAAAGTATATCGAAGATATAGTATTTAACATTTGAGAAAACTTTTAAATTGGTATTCCATAATTACATACATCACTATTATAAAAAGAAATTATATGTAACGTTATACTAAATTTTTAAGCTTTTAATTCTTATAATTTTTCACCATTTTATTTCTCAAAAGATATTATTATCAAGTTATTACTTTAAATATTTCATCAATCACTTAATTGACTTTTTATCTCTTTAATCCTCTATAAAAATAAATATGATAACATTTTAGATATATTTTCTTAAAAATATTTTATTATCAAAATAAACATTCAAAATTCCTTTTTTTTAATCACTATAGTCTTGTATAAGGACCAATATGATAACTGTTTAAATTTTTAAAAAATTAATTTGGTAACAAACTGTATTTTCATAAGACTATTTGGTGACAAAATCTTTGGAAGATTAATATAATGATGATTTAAATCGTTGGAAACTAATTTAATTTTCAAAGACTTTTTTTAATAACCTAATGTATGAGTAAGACATATAACTTTATGGGACCAAATTAAGAGGCTTTTTTTTTTCTTTTCAAAACTTTGAAAGTTAAATAATTTCATTTTGTTTTTTTTATCATAGTATAAAAAATTTCTAACTTTACGTTCATAATTTAAACGATAAAAAGATCATTATATTTATTTTCTAAATTTTATTCATGTTCATTCTCTTTTTTTTATTTACTGTACGTTTCAATTTTTTTTTATATTTCATATTTATACGTAAATCATATGTGGTAGGATTCATCCTTTGTTTTAAATCTTTCACATCACTTTCTATCCAACCGAATCACTTCTTATTTTAATTTTTACCTCTTTTTTGCATCTTTTACTTTCATACTTCTCTTTCATCCCCAAACAATTAAGGAAAAGTACGTAGAAAGAACTCAAAAGAAAGAGTCTTACTTATATGAATATTTTGGTAATGTTAAAATTTAGGAGAAGAAATGACATCCAATCCATTGAAAGAATTTTTTAAGTGAAACTGTTTTTTAAAGAATAATGTAATTTAGTTTCATCTTTCTATAACTTTTAAACATTATTTTATATATATTTACAGATTAAATTAAATATTTTAATAATTAAGTTTATATGAAGTGAAAATATCACTACAAAATATTTTAACCTTCCAATTTAAGGTAAAAAAATTCTAGATTTAAAGAACACTTATAAAAATAAAAATATTTACTATTAAAGTATACTAAAATGATTAAAACAAAGAATAAAATATATCATAATATAATATATAAAAAATAAAATTTAATATTTTTAACTATTTTTTATTCAAGAAACTACTCTCAAATCACAATAAACTGAATAAAGTTTTAGAATATCAATATTATATTATAGAGAGAAAAGATTAAAAAAATATGTTATATAGTTGAAATTAAATATTCTCATTTTATATTTAATTTTTCTTGTTTATTCTTGTTATTGTTAAAAAGATGTTTCGGAATATCAAATTCATTTTTTTTTATCATTTAAACTCATAAGACTGCACTTAAAAATAGTTATATAAACATAAAATAGTAGGACCATGAATTAATAATAATTTTTTAAAAATAAATTGCTAATACATATTTTTATAATTAAACATGCATAATTTTAATTTATTAAAATGGAAGCATTTTAATTTTCATTAAATAAAAATAATTTAAAATATGAAAAGAAAACATGAAAATGAAAAAGTAAATAAATAAAAAACTTGAAAATTGAAGTTAGGAAAAAAAGATTCTAGATTTAAAATTTATAATAATAATAATTGAATATAAAGCTAAATATAAACAGATACAGATAATAAAAAAGAAAAGGAGGTTTGGAGACAAAGATTCAAATGGAGGTTCGGAGTTAGGGTCGGAGAGCCGTTTGCTGGTAAATTGTTGAGTCGTGACGTTCCCGATTCTAACCTTCCCTCCTCCCTTGAATTCACGGACACAACACAAACACAAACGCAAAGACGCACATAGAAAGTGAAAGAGAGTTGTGGAAATGGAAGGTGGTGGCGCCATCTTCCTCGACTCCAATTCAGTGGCTGTTGGAGGTACTCATTCTTCTCCGCTCTCAATTCGCATCTCTTTCTTTCTCTAACTTAGGGTTTTTTGTTCCTCTATTTTTCCTTCGATTAGGGTTTTCTTGCTCCACTTTAAACCACTTGTATATAGTCAATTGAGTCTTTGTTTCGGAAGAATGTTATATTTTAAGATCTAATTTGTGATTACATAGCTCTTAGGTTTATCCATCCTCTAGATTTATCCAAGCTCCAAAATCTAAAAGAAGTTCGACATGCAAATCTGCGCTTTTTTCAGATCTGAGATGTTACTTCATAAGTTGCAGGTACAAAAGCAAAGGGAGTAAAAGTGGTGAAGGGAGATTCGGTTTCTGTGGGAATGGGACTGGGAGCTTCCCAGAACAAAATTCTTGCTGACATAAGCAACTTACCCCCACAACCAAAGCAACAAATCTCTGATGACCAGCTTCCCAAGGTATACACATTAAATTATATATATATATATACGCACACGCTTCTCGTGATTGATTTTCGTTTGTTTCTCTCATTGGTTTCACACTTTTGCTTATGTATGTTTTGAATCTGTTTTCCAGGAAAAGGAAATGTTGATGAAGCTTCTTGCTAATAGAGAGTAATTCACACTTTGTCTCTGAATTTGGTCTAGTTTTCTGTCTGTGGTCAGTTTAATATGGTAGTGATAGTTTTCATTTACTGGGGTTTTCTCAACTTGTGTGGACAGTGCGATTATAGAATCGTGTAAAGCTGAGTTACAGAAGTCTCAAAGCAATTTTCAGAAACTAAGGAAGCAAAATGCGGAGCTTGCCTTGACAAATAGTCAAATGCTGGCGGTACTGACCAAATGTTTTAACAGTCAAGATTTCTGCTCTTGTTGAAATTCTAATCTACAATTGCTGATGTGTATTGATTTCATCTGTCTGTGCAATGCAGGAGCTTAATTCAAGTAGGCAGAAGGTGAGTCTTGAAATGAAAACTGTTGGTTTCATTTTTTTATGATGGATTGAATGATATTGAATTTATTCCCATTCAGCTAAGGGAACTTCAGCTTGAACTAGGAAGCAAAAATGGTGTACTCAATGCTATGAAATTAGAATTGACGGTCAGTTTAACCCATCTCAAAGCTGACAAATTACAAACGAGCAAGTGAGAAAGGTTTGATTTTGTTTTTGACTGTTACAATTTTCTTTCTCTAGCGAAAAGAGCACACAGTTAAATTGAAGCATGAAACTGACGCAAATGAGGTACTGTATGAATTCTCCTTTATTTGTTTCATCTGCTAGTTGGTCTTCACTCCCTTCTTATTGGCACTTAAACAATTCACCTTTTTTCTTAACTACTGTTAGTTGAGAGCATGTCAGAGTAAGCTGTCAGATCAGTCGTTACAAGAAGATAACATGGGGAATGCAAAAAGGAAGAGAGTGTCCAAACCTCAATGTAGCGTATTGAATTCACTTTGTGTGTGTGTGCGTGTGTGCGTATATGTAATTTCAATGTAAATAACCTTTAAAGAGGTCTTTCTCTCATGCAGCTTCTGCAACTGCTGTCATCAAACAAGTCAAATCCACTGAAAAGGTCCACAATCAGAGGTATGAGTTTGAGTTTGCTTGCTACATTGGAATAATTTCTGAACTCCAAAATTTGACTATGCACTACTTAGGAACAAGGCAGCTCATACGTCTCCCTTGAATATGCCTACAGGTATAGTTTGAGAAGGCCATCTGTTGGGTTGAAAGCTGAAAAACCAGAACCATCAAAAGATTTCTTGGAGGTAGTTGAAGTCAAAGATGATATTTCGCATCTACAAGAAAATTCAGCCAATGAAAATGGGCCAACGTCATTGGGGTCCAAGGTCCATGACGAAGCCAGAGAAGTTATTGAATGCAACTGTACACAGCTTATCCCATTTTGTTACTTTCTCTTGCAGTCTTGCTATATAAAGCCTTATGCATACTGTTTGCATGCAGCTTCAGGACCTACTAACACTGAACAAGCTCATGCCAAAAAGAATATTGACAAGAAGAGGTAAGCATATACTTCCACTTTCTGATTGGATTTGAATAGCTGGGAATTTGTGAAAAATTTAGAGAATAAAAAACCTGCTTACATATGTTTGAGAATTATCTACAGGCATAGTATGAGAAGACAAACTAACAGGTTCAGGCCAGAGAAACCGGAACCAACTGAAGACTTCTTTGAGATAGATGATGCAAAATTTAATGTCTCCCAATTATCTGATACGTCAGAAAAAATTTGTCCAACATCAACTATAACTTCCGGACAAGAAAACAATGCCTGTTCATTTGAGTCTCAGGAAACTCGTAGATCATCTATTGGGCGGCCATTGCGTCGGACAGTTGAGAAAATTGTGTCCTACAAGGAAGTTCCACTTAACGTGAAGATGCGCAGAGATAAATCAGGCATTTTCGTATCAGGTTCTCACTCAATTACCAATAACTCTGTATAGAAGCATGGAGTGGAAACTGCAAAGCATGATATGCCCTACATCCGAATGCTATATAGTGAATGGTGATAGAGTTCTATTGATTTTCTTTTTAATAGCTTCTTGTTTAGGAGGCTTTGCATCATTGAAAACTGATGTACGTTATTATGAGAATCTTTAGATGGTAATAATATTTGATCCATTTGTTGATTTCCCCTCCCCTCCCTCTCATCATACTGTAAATTTAGCTTTCTTTTTTCAAAGTGAAAGAAGAGTTCGCAGCCAAAAAAAAAAAAGGAAAAGGAGAATCACGTGCATCGAGAATCATTAGTTTTTGGAAATATAATTTTACCTGAACTCCATTTTGAGCCGTATATACATAGCATAATATTGATGGTTTATGCTTGGGCGGATATCAAAATGGTCTTCACATGGGAATCCACCCTTATACAGAGGGGATTGTTATTCCCACCTAATTTTTATCTAAGTTCACCCAAGCTTTATTTAAATTATTTTACAAAACCACCTTCAATAGAAACACATTTTTATTGTTCATAATATATAATGAAAATGTGTTTTTGTCTTGCTGCAGGATTGTGCCTTCGCATGCATAAAATAAAAATATTTTCATTGTATATTATGATATAACACACATAATAATAGAGAATGTATATCTAGAATTTGGTTTACAAATATATATTAATACCACATGTAAAGTGTTGTCATAAATAAGCAAGTCAGGTAACAATGAGTACATAGTAAAGTACTGTGAAAATAATAAAATTTTACAAAACAATGCAATGTAAATAATATCTTACAATGAATCTTTAACAATATCTACTGCATATTTATGTTTTTACAATTACAAAGTTGAAACTTTGTATAAAGTCTAACTACAAAATCTTCCATAAATTAACATCATCGTCTATGCCATTGCGGTGCAACATAAAGTAACAAAGTTTCATCCTTTAAATAAATATACAAGAAAATAAATAAATAAAATTGTTCAACCACACACAGTGATGTGAAAGAGACAATGGTCAACCCTATAAAAAAGTGTCCAACTTTGTATTATGGATAATTTGACCAACACAAAATTATACTAGGTAGCAATAATGCAGCCTAATTTTTTATGATCATCAATTTGGCAAATGTATTTGTGTTGTTGTTAACAAATAAAAAGGTCTTTAGTTCAATCACTCACAACTTTGTGTCAAAAAGTTGAGCATATTCAACATGTTAGGACTAGAGTTATTCAATCAAATCATCACGAGTTAAAGTTTAGACTCTTCATTTATACCTAACAATGTCACAATTGAGTGATAATCATAATGGGTGTTTACTTTGACATTAACAATATAGACAATACAATCACACAACTAATTATGAAATTCCTTTATTAATGACACACCTCTTTTGTATTTAACTTTATGAACTACTTTGCAAGACAAGCTAATAAACGATGTTCTATCTACAATTATTTTCATTGTATCGACACACTCTTGAAATGCAGGAACACATTTAGTATCTAATTTTGGTGTTCCTTTTATTTTGACCTTATCTAAGAAGAGACATGTTGGAGTGGTGTTTTGAAATCTTAGTTATTAAACTTTAGTCTTGAATTTAATTTTTTAGCCACATCAAATTTTGCAAATTACTTTAACAATGCATCAACATCATACAAAAGTGATAACTTTTTCTAAGAATGATCCATTCTATGTGTAGAAAATGATAGCCTCCTTTAATGCACATGAATGAATTACAATGATATATAATTGTAGAAGTTAAACATTTCAAGTTCACATGCACAAAACAATCTACAAGTACTTTTTAATTTATAACCATAAACATAACTATCAATATCAACAATATTGACACATCTAAATACATGAATCATTAGATTTTATATTTTTATTGATATTAAGTCTTGTAATTTTATACATAATAAATTATTAAACTTATAATTCAATACATTGATGTTTTTCATAAATGATATATTTATTATAGCGTTTTGAAATATGAACATATTATTCATAACAGCCTATCAATTGTAAGTTCCACATGCTATTTTAAAGTAGCTTCTTCAATTTTGCATGTACATCTTCAATTCAATCCTGTTAAAAAAAATATGTATAGTAAAAAAATCTACATTTTCAATGTAGGTTAAAAAACAGAGTAGCCATGATCATGGCCATGAGTTAAGTATTTTATATTAAAAAATAGAGATTTACATGAAAAAATTTTAAAACTTAAAATTACATACAATCTAAGTCAATGGAATTAAACGTGTAATTAAACTTAATGATTTATATATTTTGTGGGTTTATTTTGGTCGTAGATTCTCGAGATTCAAATATTCAACTTTAACTTCCATTAATTTAAATAATCCTATATAAACTCAATTAAAAAGATAAAATTCTCACAATATCTATTTTATTCTGTACAAAATTTGAAATTGAACAAATAAACTCATTATTACTTGTATTACTGGTCTTGGTAATTATACTTTTTATGTTGATCAAAGTAAATGAAGTCATGTGGTTACCCAGATGATTTTCACATCACAATCGTTGCTTGCTCTGAATAGTGCTCAAACTATTTATTTATATCTTTTCCACCTTATGCGAACATATTCCACCGTATGCGTACATATTCTCCTATGCATTATGATTATCATCATGAAAACTTTAGAATCACAGAAACTGCATGAGGGGCACTACAATGAAAGAGGGGGAAAAAATTTAGGAAATCTTCATACCAAAATTTAAAAGAATGCGAGTGTTATATAGATTAAAAAAAAAAAGTATTGTGTTTTGTTGATTTTTTTTTTTTAGAAAAACTGTCTAGGTTAATGTTTTCCTATTGATTTTAATAGAATTTTCTCTATCGTCATTCACATTATACATTATTTTTAAAATTAAATACATTTTTAATTTTTCAAATTTAAATCTTATTCTTTTTAATTCTTTAAATTTAAAGTTATATTTTTTATTTTTTTCTAATTAATATGTAATGATTTAAATATATAATTTGTGATGATTTTTAACTGCAAAATAGACTAAAAAATATTTTATAAATTTGAAAAAATAAAAAACGCACATTTTATTTTGAAAGACTAAAAGTATATATCTTTATATTTTAGAAACTAAAAATATATTTAAACCAAATATTAATATGATATGTATATAATATATCATAACATATTTTTATGACACTATATATACAATTTTGAAAGTAACAGGGGACAGGATCCATTGTTGCTCTCCCTTACATCTGACACTAATTTTGAACAATAAAAAAGTTTAATTCAACATATTATTAGTGTAAAAAAACTTTAATGTCACTAAAATAATAATTCATGAAAATATTAAACTTGTTAATTTTATATTGAAATTAAGTAAACTTTAAGTGTAATTATTCATATGATCTTTATATTTGTATTAATTTTAACATTTTAATTTTTACACATACACTTTTGATATCACTGTCATTAAGTATGTATTTTAACATTATTAATTAATATTATCATTAAATAAAAACTGACATTATAAAAAATTCATAATTTTTTTTATGATTGTTAAATCATCACAAATTTATTTTTATTTTTATAATTTTAAATATTAAAATTTAATCATTTTCTTAATTAACACTAATTTCAAGAATTAAAATGAATTAGAAAGTGTTAAAAAAATCAAACTAATCATTAATTTGAGGGAGATGTTGAATTAATAGATTAACAATTGATAGTTAAATTATATGAACATTTAAAATATAAATTTATATATATTAAATATATAATAAAAATAGCTATATAATTAGGACTCTTAACAAAAATAAATAATCTATTTACCGAAAAAGTTTCTTTCGTATCAAGCACTAACCTCTTTTTAATATATATAAGATATGTATATAAATAAAATTTTATCACATATAATGAAAAGTTTAATTGGTTTAGAGGTGGGTTTTGCTTTCCCAATCTTGGGAGCATAGGATCAAGTCCATAGGCAGTGCAAAGTTGTTTCTAATTTCGCAAGTCAAATTCAAATTTCATCTTATCCAAACCATGAAAAATTGTTTCAAATTTTACACATTAAATTCAAAATTCACCTTATTTTATGCATTCAAATTTCAATTGAAAATTATGAAATCTAAACCCCATTGAAAGCATAGTCACGTTTGACAGATAGACCTATATATGTGATAAGAGGTCTCTCTAATCAGAATTCAGAAAATGTGACTTGTTGGATAGTGTTGTATTCCTCCAATGGATCCTTGCATCAACATTTAAGATGTTTAAACCTCAAAGAAATGGAACTAGAAAGAGATGAATTTGTCACTCCTTCTTAGGAAGAAGATAAAGAAAAGAAGAAATCCACCACAAGACTACACAAAGTCTTGATAAGGACAAAATAGAACTACTAATTAGAGTTCTAGATAGAGTTTCCCTAAATCTCAAAATAATTTTTCATTCATGAAGTTGTAATTACAATGAGGGAGGATAATCTCTATTTATAGACTCTTAAGATTCAACCCAAAGCTCATTTCAAGCAATGTGGGACTAGAAACAAACTTCTAATCCCTTATAAGTTTGAAAAACTCATGCAATACCAATGATAAGTGGCAAATTGGGCTCCTTGTAAAGGAAGCAAATCCAATTCAAGCCCAAGCCTAATTAAAGCCCAATTCCTAAAACTAATGGGCCTTAATACAAGCCCAAAACTACAAATACAACCACTCAATCAAATACTAGACTACAAATGACCAAATACAAGGCCTAAAAAGAAATTCCTAAACTACCAATGCCCAATTAGAAGAAGCTTGAGTTTGTCTTCAAGCCTTCTTCTCATGGCTCTTGTCAAAGATACAAGAGGAGCTTAAGGAGCCTCATCTTTTGTTGAAGCTAGGAATGTATCAGATAGTGTATAATAGGTTCAACTGATTGAGCGAGTCACTAGTTTTGACCAATTTAGAGTTAGTTTAATGATGTTAGCATGAGCTTAATACTTTTTTAATTTGGAAAGAGGATTGAATCAGTGACATGTTGAATGAACTGGAGTAGTCGGTCTTTAGATCTTATTTTCAGTTTAACCAATTGGACTAGTCGGTATTATTTGAGTTTTATAAGGTTGATTAAAATGTATATGTACGAACCAAAATATATGAGAATAAAACATAAAAATAATGTAAATATAAAAAGTAAATAAGTAATTAAATTTAAATGTTAACTAAGAGATATAATAGTATAAAATCATAAATGAAAAATATTTTACTTTTTTATTTGTAAACTCTCTTAATTTGTTGTCGTATTATAAGAATGAAAAAATATATCTTATTTTTTAAAATCATAAATATATCATAATTATAAAATATAATATTATGTAATTTTTTTTAATTAAATTGTTATGTGACTTTTAATAATCTTTAATTTTGATATTCATGTAAGATTAAATAATTAAAATTTGTTCCTCTTAATTATCATGCTAGCTAATATAATAGTTCTTAATTAAAAATATATATAATCAAATACTATAGTAATTAGTGAGGTTTTATTTAGATTTATAAAATTAATGTTTATATAACAACAAAAAAACATGATCTCATTAGATGAAATCAGCTATATGGATCACACGATGTCATTTGACACAATCAAAAGTCAAAGTTTAAGGAATGTTATTTAGTATAAAATCTCCTTTGACAATTTTTTTAATGTCTAGTCTCCTTTTTCTTTTCATAGGACAAAAAATCATGTAATTTACTCTTCTAATTAGCAACTATTGTGACCTTTTTTGTACATGTCCAAATCACCTTAACCAATTTTTTGTCATTTTTTATTTAATGGGTGTTACACCAATTTTTTTCCATATATAACTATTTTACATTTTATCCTTTCTTATATGTTCACACATTTTATCCTTTCTTGTATGTTCACACATTCATCTTAACATTCTCATTTTTGTTACTTTTACTTTTCTGTCATGTTGTCCTTCTAAAATTCAACATCCGTTATCATATAAAATAGTTAGATATATAATTACAATAAATTTTGCTTTGAGTTTGATAAGTACTTTATGATCATAAATAATCCTCAATGTCTTTCTTCATTTAAGTTATCCTACTTGATTCATCCAATGCGTGACATCCTCATTAATTTTTTCATCTTTTTATATAATTAGTCTCATATTTAAACTTTAAAACTTGTGGTATGATATTTTTTCCCATTTTTACTTTTGAATTAAATTCCCCTTATCTCTTGCTTGATGTATATATATTAAAACAAAAGAAAAACATAAAAATACAAATAATGATTCAAAGACTTGCCTTTAGTACATGATTCAAAAGAACTTCTGATCTTCATTAAACTTGTGGCTTAATAAAGATTGGAAGTTCTTTTGCCTCTCCAACTTGCCTGGAGGGACCACCAAATTTGGCCCTCTAGTATCCTTTAGAGATAAAGTGCTTGAGCAAAAACCAGTTCTTCCGCTAAGGCTAAAAATAGTTTTATCACTCAAAAGCTAAGGGTGGAACCTTCTTTGCTTCAAGAGTTGTGTACTCTATAGCAAGATGCCCTCATTGTCAAGTTATTGGCTAAGTTGATTGGTTTTCCCACAATGAAGGATTACTTCACATGATTATGGAAGATGAAAATGGGATTCGATAGACATGGATAACGGATACTGTGTGGTTAAATCTGACACTAGAGAAGACAAAGAGTGGTGGGCCTTGGATGTTGTTTGATCACTGCTTGGTAGTTAACGTATGGAGTCCATATTTTATCTCTTTCGAAACTAAGGGTGATAGGACTATGGTTTGGGTTTGTTTCCCAAGTCCTGACATGATTTATTTTAATGAAAGTTTTCTTCTAGCTTTGGGAACCATTTTTGGAAAACTAATCAAAGTGGATGTTATAATTCTAAGTGTGTACCATGGATGATTTGCTAGAGTTCGTGTGGACATTGGTATAAAGTGGCTTACAAAAGTCTTTATTTTATTTATTTATTTATAGTGTGGTTATTATGAAGACGTGTTTTAAAATTGTCCATCTTCTCCTCCATTTACCCTCGAGCAAGGAGTGTCGAAAAAAATCCCCAGCATCCATCGCAATAAGAAGTGGTTTAGTTGAAGGAGGTATAATCAATTAAGCAAAAACCAAGAGTATAATACAATAGTCTTTCCCACAATTACGAAACAAATCCATGGAGATTGGATGGTAGCATCTCGAAGAAAAAAAAAAAGCTAAATGAAGGAATGGTTAGAAAAAATGCGAAAACAAAAAAAGACACGTTAGGGAAGTCGAATAAATTTCATACATTGGTTTTTACTCTGTTGTAACCCCAGACTACAATTACTAATCACAGAATGCCAAATGTTTCAGCGTTTAAAGCTTTGGATGATGAAGATTCCCTTATTAAGAGTTGGCTATGACATTCTGACACAGAAAATTAGAATTGTATGTTCCTTTCCGCTGTCCAAGAAATTTGGGAGAATTTACCTTAGACATACTCCACAAAGAAGGATGTTGTTGCTTTCCATGAGATCAAAAGATATTCAATACTAGGCAAGGAAGCCTTTCGACGACAGACTACTATGAAACCTTAAATGGTTTGTGGATTAAGTTGGACAATATAAGTGTTTGTAGATGACATGCAACGCTAACTCTACTACATTGATAGAGTTCACCGAGAAAAGGGGAAGTTTATATTTTGCATACAACCTTATTTGACCTCGTATTTTGAACAAAGAGAAATTCTTTTCATTGTCAGAAATGTTCTGAATTATGGGTGGTGAAGAAACTAAAAAATTAGTCATGTTGGATGGAGGAAAATCTATTGAAGGATCAACCTTGGAATCAGGAAAGGGTTCCACTAGAAGGTCATCTTCCTATGAGAAATTTTCCATAAAGTATAATCAATAGTGTTTCATTTATTATAAATGGTCATGCCATATTAAGGATCTTGTTTTATACTTAATGGGAGGGAAAAGGTCCTTGAAAGCAAGGGAGGACACAAAGTCCGTACACAAGTGTGTTAATCAAACAATATTTGACTCAAAAACTATGGTAAAAGACCCACTGGTCCCTCAACCTGAAAAAATTACCAGTGCTTGTGCAAACTAAGGTGTTCAAGCTAAAAAAGACATTTTATCGTTTCAAACAGTCTCTTTAAGGATGATTTGAAAGATTTATCTAGGCTATGATATCCTCAGGGTATAAACAAAGACAAGGTGAACATAAAATTTTCATAATGTGTTGGCAAACGCAACCTTCTAGTATATGTGGATGATATATTATTATTCGTAATGATGAGATTGAAACAAGCTTTAAGGGAGAACATAATAACTTGGTTTGGGGCGAAAGAGTTGGAAAACTTTAAGTACTTTCTTAGAATAAAGGTTGTCTATTTCACATGATATATCTTTATCTCTTAAAAGAAGTATGTACTTAACCTTCTCAAAAAAACATGTAAATTTGGATCTAAAACATTCGGAGTTTCTTATAGCAAAACCACAAGATTGAAAGTGATGAGACAACCCAATATGAGAGAAAAACTAATACCAAAGACTTGTAAAAAAGTTCAACTATTTATCCCATACTAGACTAGACATTACTTATGCATTTTGGTCACTTAATTCATGCATGATACTCAATAAAGACACAATAGACAGAGGATAGACTCCATCAAAATATTTGAAGGCAAGTCTAGGAAGAGGATTATTATTCAAAATATATATTATCCATGTAAGTTGTTGGATTCTATTGTTGATAAAAGATCGCCCTTAAGATACTGCATGTTTCTTAAAGGAAATAAGGTGACATGGAGTAAAAAGCAATATTTAGTTGTTTAATCTAGAGCACAAGCAAAGTCTCAAGTTATGGCACATAGTATCGGTGAAGTGTTATGAATGAAGATCATACTTGATGATCTCAAGATAAAATATGAGGATTGTATGAAGTTGATAATAATTTTGCTCTTATTGTTGCACATAACCCTGTGCAACATGATAGATCCAAGTCTTTAGAGATTCAAATTCACGCATCATCATAGAAAAGCTAGGCAGTGGTTTTATAACTACAATCTACATCCCTTCGGGACTTCAACGGAAAGATGTACTCCCCAAGGAACTCTCCACAACAACATTTCAAGAACTTACAAGCAAGTTGGAAATAATTGACATTCATTCACCAATTTGAAGGAAGTGTTGTAAATATAATAGAATCTCCCTCTATATATAATATATTCTGTTATTTGGATAGACTTTTTTATTTCTTACTTTTACTATTTTCCGTAGTATGATTAGTTTTCAAATTTCCTTTTATATGTTGTCTACAAAAATATAGTACTTGTATAGAAAACATACCAAATAATATCAAGTTCTTCCTTTCTAAACTCTTATGTTTTCTAGTAAATGCACTTTGAAGTCTTAATCAACATGTTCTTGACATTTAACTCAACAAGATCAAGCAATGCTCAAAGGAGAAGCTGCCAATAATTTAGTCCAACAACTCACTAGAGGTGTAGTTGGCAAGCTTAGTGGCAAATGTCTCACAAATACTTTTCCCTTTACAAGCTTTAAAAAAGGAAGAAGTAATATCGGACACATAAATCATTTACATTTTTTTCAGTTTAACCATTATTTTTTTAGTTCTTAATATACTACTATGTTAAAGATTTAGAGTGAAAATTTTAGTTTACTCAAATAAAATTATTTTTTATTGAGAATGCTTATAGTATCCACCAGAAAAAGAAAGAAAAGGCTTTCGAGTAAATCCTAGAATGTTAAACTACCTTTCCTAATTCAAGGACCATACACTATGAACATCAAGAACGACACTAAATTCTTGGTCTCATTCAAGTTGCATAAGACCTCCCTTTGCCACAAGCTTACAACAGAGTCATTGCTAGAGCCTAGTGGTGCAGACACTACAGTTGAGCAGCTAGAGCTTAGCAAGTGTAACAACTAATCATCAAACTTCCATATTGTGTATTTCAGTAATACTAATAACTTAACCACTAACCAATCATCACCTGGCTAACATAATCAGATCCTCCCTTCAGCTTTAGCAAAAATCAACCTATCATTAAAAAAAAGACATAAAGGTCTAAATATTACGCTCCTAAGCAAAGCAAATATCTTCTGAAATTTCAAGTCATGTTCAATAACATAATCCGAATCGCATATTCCTAAAACGTGAAATAGTATAAATTGATAAAAGATTTTTTAGGTATAAATATTTCTTCCTGCAATCCGCATAGGATGATCATAATTTCTTTTGTTGAATGTTACAGTCTACAGAGCACATATCTAACGCATTTTTATTTTGAATGACTTTTTCCAGCATGAAATCAGTAATTGACCGATACAATATATCAAAAGAACATTGTCAACATGGGAGTTCAGCCTCTGAAATTAAGGTATTTAAAAACACCTTGCGCTAATATATGCTTGTGCGCTTACAATCATGAAATAGCATAGAACATTAGAAATGCCTGTATGAAAAAAAAATGACAGAAAATATCATCTGTAATGTTACTTTATCATCCTCAAGTTTGTGCTACTTTCTTCATTTTTCTTTCCAGAGAATTTATGAATTAAGACGCCACAATTTTCAAGTTCGAGAAAAAAATTTATCATTATTTTTGGGGCAGCAGTCCAAAAATAAGCAGATCAATTTGGAGCACTTCTTCCAAGCCATTCTTTTCTTAAGTTCAGCATTCAGTAAACCATGACAAACTCTTTTAAGAGTAGAATGCAACAGATCGTTCCAAATCTATGAACACCTACCTGAAAAATTGAGAATCTAGTACCCAGTGTGTATAATAAAATAAATGCAGAAACTTTAACAGGGCGTCTCAGTTATTGGTTGGCATGGTCATAGACACCAAAAAAGTACACTCTTCTCTCCAAAACATCCATATTGGCCAAAGCATAACACAGTCAACAAACCATGATGCCAGTTAAGCACTCTGAAAGAATTAGATATTTTAATAACTACCACTTCAGCTTTTCTTCTCCGGATGAAACTCCACAACCAAAGGCATGGTTAGGAAGTGCAGCTTGTAGAATTAAGTATCGACATGGGTTGTGTGAATTGAAGCACTTCACTTGAAAGGCTTAGATTTGATTTCCTCAACTAGCACCCTGATTACAAAACAAATATTTTGATTAGGATTACACAGATTATATAGGCAGAGATAGCTAAGATAGATCCTAACCACCTTGACTACAAAATAAATATACGGATAAAATAGGGAGAAGATAAGAGAAAGTCAAATCAGAACTAATCTGAATAATCTCATCTTGATCTTATCTATCAAAAGCTTCTAGAATATTTATTTGAAATTTGAAATAAAAACAGATACAGCTATCAACAATCCACAATCTTCACACTCCAATGGTCCCTCCAAGCAACTAGCTTAGGCTCTAACTCAGGTGGAAGTTCAACCAACAGCAACTAAGTATGGTATCCTGAGTCTAGTGCAACACAAAGGGAAGGCACCGAATAGGGTTGTCTCTTGTTAGGCTATAGATACCTTGTTGGGAGAAAGCAAAACACATTAATGAATTTGTGTCGATGTACACAGTGGAGTGTATCTTAATACAGCATGTGTAATAATTACAGAGAAAATAATTGCCTAATTACTCCAACAATTATGTAAAAATCCTAGAATGGCCAAATTACCATAATTAAGGATCGTCTAATTGCCTAATTACCATAAAATGAAGATATCTACAATATCTAACACTTTCCATATCTTCAACAATTCTCAAAAAAATTTCTTTCCACTCCATATAATGTGTCTTCTTGGGCTACTCAACACATCAGGAAAGGTAAAAATACATCGATTCCAGTGGCAGGATCTTTGTTTCAAAAGACCTTTCAAAGAGTCTTAAGTTTCCTGTGTTGATATGGTTCCTGCTCAATACTCATTCCTCTCCGTAGTCAACTCTTCCCTTTTCAGCTACTCCATCATTTGTATCTATCACTCCCTTACCTAGCACAACTTCAACCTCTTCCCCTAATTCTTTTGCTAAATCAAACTCCTCTCCTTTGACCGCACCCACATTAATAACATCTAGTTCAAATTCCCCTTCCACTAGTTATTCATGCTCCCCATTCTAATCCCTTCTTCCATAACAATCCAACGCAAACTCATGCCAAACTCAATTCACTCTATTACTCATGTGAAGCCTTCTACTGTGAAGAAGGCTTTGGCAAATCCTAAATGGTTATCTACCATGCAACAAGATTACAATGTATTTCTCAGTAAATCCTCTTCCAGCTTGCAGAATAGCTATTGACCATAGATGAGTTTTCATGTCAAGGAATGGACTTGTTAATAAATACAACGACTAGGCTGTGGAGACAAAGGGACTAGCAGCTCAAATTTTGACTGCAAGACTTTTTCACTAGTAATTAAACCAATGGCAATTTGTACAGTCCTCACACTTGCTACTTGCAATCATTGGCCAATCCAACAGTTGGATGTTAATAATGCTCTCTTGAATGGACTTCTAAGTGAAGTCTACATGGTCCAAGCACCAAGATTTGAGACAGCAGACAAATCAAATATTTGCAAGCTGTAGACAGGTAGAGTATAGTAGGATAACCACTATTTTAATTTTTTATACAAATATATATAATCTCTATATGCTGAATTACACATATACTACCCACAAAATACTCATAATTGACAAAAAATTCATAACTATAAATAAAAAGTCATACCTCTTAAGTAAGCCATACAAGCCAAACAAGTAAATAACAACAAAAGTGAAAGAAACAGCAACAGAGCAGCATCAAAAACTGAAACCAATTGAAGAGGTGATCTTTGGTAATGAGAGAGAAAGGTTGTGTTTAGCTCCTCTTAGAATATAGTGTCAATGAATTTGGGGGCTGTGGTGGGTGGAGATAGGTACTTCTTTTAGGTTTCAACTAGGGTAAAGTCTTATTCTCACCCCTAAAAGCCACAAAACGACACTGGGGCAAGGGCAAAATGGAGATTTTCAAAAGCTCATCATTGCGGTGCTATAGCATGCAACAGTCAACAATTTGGAAAGTGGGAATGGAAATGCCCCACAGTGGTACTCTATAGTGGAAACCCCCACTCTGAAGGCTATGTCACTAAAGCACACTATCAATTACGATATTGTCATCCCAATCTAAGTACATAAAAGATAGGGACAGAATGAAGCCTTGCAGTAAACAAGGTGTCATTTTTTGTCTCCACCTGTTGGAAAAATATGAGAAATATAACAACTAGCGAAAGCACACCAGATCTTCTTTTCCCTTGAGCAATTAACAATAGGCACAAATACACCGGTGGGTACCTAACCAGGCAAAAAAGAGAACCCAAAATACAAAGAAATTGACACCAAAATAAAGCTTACACCACCAAGATTAACACCTCAAAACTTGAGAACAGAGCTTATTTGCACTCACAAACATCTGATAAGAGAGCACCCCTTTACTTTCTTCTACGCACACCAACTGCTTCAATTCCTTTTCAAAACCTCACAACTCTTACCTCTTAGTGTTCTTTTTCTCACTAAAAGGCTCTACTACTCTTTCTCCCGATTTTTTAACTCCAAAGCACTCACATCTGTAACCTTTCATTTGACATAACAGGTTTATAAGCCTTTAAACCAAAACATCATTTTTACTTCTTATTTCAAGTCAGTGCGGGCTACTATAGGTGACCATCCTGACACATGTAAAAGGGCACTTGGACAGTAGTAAAAAGAGAACTTCGTTATCTCAAAGGTATGGTATGCCAAGGATTACTTCTTCAGCCAACACATACACATCCCATTTCTCTTGCTGCCTTCTACAATGCCAATTTGGCCTGTACCAAGTTGGCAGAAGATCAACTTACTTGGGCACAACTTGATTTCCTAGTAGTCCAAGGAATAGAACCTAGTTGCAAAGTCTAGTATAGTAGTTGAGTATAGGAACTTTGCTAAGACAATAGTAGAAACTTTCTGGATTCAGTCCTAAAGGAGTCATGGCCCTTAAGTCCGAAGGCCATTGTAGTTGGCAAAATGGGCTAGCCCAATAATGGCCTTGTAGCCTAGGTTGGGGGCTTTTGAGCCCCTCGTTAGGAGGGCTAAAAAACGCTATGGCCATTATAATAGGCAAAGTAGACCATTATAGGGCCAATCCATTAGACCTACTATAATGGTCACAGGCTAGAGTATTAACTTGGCCCCAGCCAAAGCAACTTTCATTTGGCCTCATCCAACGCAGCTTCAGTTTAGTCTCAGCTAGTGCATGTTATTTTAAGCCCCAGAACAACAAAAATACATCATATACAATTTATCAGGTTTCAAAAACGAAAGTTGTAAAATTTTCAAAAGTTTAGAAGTGTTATGCATGTCAATGGTAAATTAAACAATCTTCAAGCACTTTATAAGGCAATACGTGCCAAATAAGTTTATGTTGTTTCATTCATACTTTATATTTATCAATTTTTTTCTATTTTTTGTATCATTTAAATAAGGCTTAAATAATCTTTTGGTCCATATAAAATAGGAGTTTTTGATTTAGTCCTTTAAAAAATTTTGCTTTTACTTTAGTCTTTTAAAGTTTTTTTTTTTTTGTTTGTCCCGACTTAGGGACTAAAATAAAAAATACCTTATTTTATAAGGACTAAAAGGTTATTTAAGCCTTTGAATAAGTATGAGAGTCTAAAATTTTATTTCTGATAAAAGCACATATCTGGTGATTCCCCTTCCTCTAATATCTAATCAGACCTTATTTTATTTCTTTCAATTTCTAGTTTTGGCAAAGGGAAGCAGCCACGTTAAGGCAACAATTACACAACTTGCAAGAAAGTCACCGGTACACCCTTATCAAAATAACATATCCTTATCCTAGAGACAAGTTTAAAAGAACGATTCACATTAAAAAGAACTCTTAATAGCAGTCTAAATTTATTAGCATATTAAACATGTTAGTATGATAGTTAAGTGTAGTTAATGTATAGTTGTTAATAAGATCTGTGATTAAGAAGCTGTTTCAGAAGATAATTACTTAGTATTTCTGGCTGTAATTAATACCTCACTAGTCACTAATAAAAATATGTTTGTGTATTTGACACAATTCAATAGATTATTTCAGTGTGTTCACTTGTTACAGTTGTTTGTTATTGTTGAAACGGAGTTAGGGAAAAATAATTTGTTTTAAGGAGCAACTAAATAGCTAATTAATAGCCATTAAATACAACCATAATTATAGTTGAGTAGTTGACTAATATTCTGTGTTTTAAGGAGGACACTATGCTTCAAACTCTAATTGCTTTTCTACATTTTAATAAATTTCTTCTGTCAAAACAATATCTAATACATCTTGAATAAATGTAAGTAAATCTACATTAGTATTATAACAACCTCCCTTAAGGCTGGAACTTACTAACTCTCAACTTATTACAAACTCACTTAAAAAAACAAGCCAGATATAATGTAGGCTACAAAAACATAGTTCAAAAGGCAACTAAACAAAATGAGGCATCTCACTAGAGGTGGAGAGCAACAGACCAAACGAAAGCTGCCAATAACACAGCTAGAAGATACTTGGAATGACGCGAAACCTAATTGATTCAAATACTGCATGGACATGTAGATGCCATCATAAACATGAACTGAAATTTTCAGCCACATAGTCATGTCATATATAGCATGGCCCAAACTTCTCCACATTCAAATAATAGCAATAATGTTAAGAGTGAGATGGTTGCCAAGGTTTAGAAGCTTAAAGATATGCAAGGATCAACAATCTAGATTCAACAAATACCATTGAGGCTCCAGAAGAAAAGTCTTTATATATATATTAGACAAATTTTACCTATCAACTAACAACCCTTGAGAAGAGAACAAAAGTGCTATTACTGTCATCATTAACAACAATAATAATAGCAATACCTAAATTTGGGGTATACATTGTCTTGTAACTTTTTATCTATCAAATGCTACCTCTGCAAACTACCACCTACTTTGTTTTGATCCCACTTTCTCATTTTCTATTAATTCTCCTCACTGTCCTCTTCTTTTAAGTTCCTCATCCGTCCCTATTCCAAAAAATAAAATATACTGATGGACGGGCATGATTATCTTTTTTGCTAGTTATTATAATTATTTCTCCAATTCATGAATAAGGTTGCATACATCTTCCAACCCCCACCCCCCCTCTCCCCAATCACAACGTAGAAGCCCCACCCCATGCAGTTATTTATTATTATTATTATTAGGGTGGGAATCCACTTACTCCAAGAGTGGGTTTTGCATATTTTAAACAGTATGTAATTTAAAAAATAATTGATACTTCATCAACCAACTTTATTTTAACATACAATATACTGTTTAAAATATAAGTAAATACCAACTATTAGATTATACAAATTATATGAATGTCCAATTTTTCTAAAATTAGGTATATATAACAATCAAGATAATATCACATGACTAAACAGTCAGATTTATTATATTAGTCTTCTATGAAGAGTTCTTAAGTGGAGTAAGTGAATCCCTTTCCATATTATTATATTATGAAATACAGTGTCTAATAATTACAAAAGAATTATAAAAGAATAACTTGAGCATCTATTGAATTTTGTCAAATAATTATAAAATGTTAAAATAAAAGAGAGAACAGAAACATGAAAGAGAAACCATGTGTATGAACACAACACGGATGAGTGTTTATATAGGCAAAAAAGGATTGACTACAATAAATTAGTAAAGATATAGTTTCTTCTAAATCAAACATCAGATAATATTCTTTAAATCAAAGATAAGATAATATCATCAAAATTAAAGATACTATGCTTAAATATTTTATTTTCTTATTTTCAACACTTCCCCTCAAGTTGGAGCTTACTAAGCTCCTAGCTTGTTACAAGAAAATAATTTATTCCCAATAAATAAAGAGAAAACAAAAACAAATTGAACTCCACCAAAAACAATAGTTTGAAAAACAACTTAGGAATGCTCGAGAAGCTGGAGAGAAATGCTGAATAAAATAGCTGGAATCATCATGAAAAGCCAAGCAAAGTCCGTTCTTTTTTAAACCACATTTGAAAACTTCAAACTAATAATGTTAGGCCCAAATTATTCAAACATAAACAAAGTTTACTGCTTCTAGCACAAAGATGAAAACACTGTATCTGAGACATAGTTGAAACTAGTACACCGAGTTATACATGGTTTACCAAACATTTATCTTCGAGGACAATAGGCCCATCGGACAAGCACTGTTCTTAAGATTACTTTATCAGACTTTGATACCATATTAAATAAAAGAAAAACAGAAACATGAAAGAGAAAACATATGTATAAACACAACGCAGATGAGTGTTTATATAGACAAAAAAAAGATTGATTACAATATATTAGAGGATATATATTTTCCTCTAAATCAAAGATAAAATAATATCCTCCAAATCAAAAGTACTATTCCTAAATAATTTATTTCTTTATTTTCATCATAAAGTACACACAAAAAAGTACTTTCTAGATTATATACTCATTGTCCCATTTGTCTCCAACCTTTATAGTGAACTATCAATTATTAAGGTTCCAAATATCCATTACACACATTTTAATTCTACTTTGATTTAGCAGGAAAATAATGGGGGAAGAACTGTCAGGTTTGACAGTCAAAGAATTACAAAATTTGGAGAACCAACTAGAAATTAGCCTTCGTGGTGTCCGTATGAAAAAGGTTTGTATTTTGTATCAAATGCAGAGCTCAAGCTTGAAGATAAAGATATATTAGTTAACATAATATTAGTATATGCAGGATCAACTTTTAGTGGATGAAATACAAGAACTAAATCAAAAGGTCAGTCTTTAAACAGAGAAACTAATAATCTTAATATTTATTAATTAAAAATTGCTTTTATTTTCTGCAGGGAAACCTCATACACCAAGAAAATGTGGTACTGTATAAGAAGGTAAACCTAATTTGTCAAGAAAACATGGAATTGAAAAAGAAGGTATTGGTTTGAATGGTAGATTAAACTAAAATAATCTCCTCAAACTAAATGATCCATTTTTTAAATAAGGACAACTCTGTTTGCTGTTTATCCTGAACTTTAAAAGAGTTTTACTAACTCAGGTCTATGGGACAAAAGATGATAGTGAAACAAACAGAAATTCTGTTCTCACAAGTGGTCTAGGCATAAGAGAGGATTTGCAAATGCCTGTGAATCTCCAGCTAAGCCAGCCACAGCAACAACACTTCAAAGCACCTTCAGGAACTACAGAATTGGGGTACGAGCTTTTGATCATTTAACTGGTAGTAGACTAATAATCATGATGCAAAAGCATTGATATCAGATTTGTTTTGATTGTTGCAGCAGATTGCAATTGCATTGATCCGTTTACAGGACGCATGTTTCTTGATTGCTATTATCAAGATAAATGGACTCAGATTTTAACTTTGTTGACTTTATCTAAACGTTGTGGCATATAGACCACTGACAAATTAGCTTAAAGATTTTAATTTGAAATTATCAAAAGAAAAAGCAACATTAGCATGCATGTCAGAAACAATGAAGGATCTTATGAGAAGCTAAGACTCAAATCAAGGAAGAAATTCTTCAAACTGCACAGATGTGTGATTCATTTTACTTGTTTTATTGTGTTAAAAATTATTACTGGCCTTCAAATGGGTGAAAGCTGCCACATTAGAGCAACCATGATCTGAGTAATACATCAAATAAAACCATCGCAATCAAGTTTATATGGATTCCAGCAGAACAAATACAATTGTGAAATGAATTTAAACACCTATGCAAGAAAAAAAAAATACCTATAACAATTACAATGCATCTAGGTATAAACTCAAGCCCTTAACCAAAATATCACTTAATGTTCATAAATGAATGGTTAATATCACCCCATCATTTTGCTCTTCCAAAGGAAAAGAAGAAAAAATAGAACTGCATTAATACATTAATAAATGTAGCTGATCACCAGGTCAAGAGACATGAATAAATATCATTCTTATTTAAACTGAAAAGGAAATAACACATAATCTATACTTAAAAAGCACCTAAATTATATGAAGGTGAGTGGGCGTAGAGATATATTTCTAGAAAATCACATAAACAAAAAAATTGAAAAATTGAAAAACAAAGACAGCTCTTAAAGTGAAGTGCCATAATATGACTTTAAGAGTGTAGTCCAAACACATGGCAAAAATCAATATGCAACTATTAAAAGAGAGAAAAAAAAAATCATCACTTTGGCATGAAACTTGCATTCTTTTAGTTACAATCATGGCTATTGAGATTCAGAACTAAAACCATCATTATAATCTACATCCTACAAACAATATTGAGTTAACTGGGCGCTTATTTTTAAACAAGAAAAGGCAAAAAAAAATATTAATATAGGAAAGAACACTACCAATAAACAAACAAAATTCCATGGCTATACCTATGACGGATGTTGGACCTCTGCAGCCACAACATGGTATCAAAACCTGTTTATGACCATATAGCGTACAGTTGAATTTGAATTTGAACACAACGTAGGTGAGTCTGTATATTGCCCATGCTTCAAGCCCAAACAGCTCTTACACAAGTAGACATATTCAATACATAATCATTCATTAATCTTCATCTAACAGTGGCAGAGTTAGTTTTTAATGATTATAATAATGTCTTATCCAAAAAAGTCAAGTAGGGAAAAAAAATAATAGTTCTCTAATATGATTAGCACTCAATTCAATAAAAGAATTTAATACAAGATATCTTCTTTCTAACAATAAAAGAAAGAATCTAGCTTCACCCACATACCTAAATTTAAAAAAATTGGACCACTTAGATGAAAATCATCACTTCAGGCTTGACAAGAAAACTAAAAGAATGAATAATTATGGAATATCCTTGGCAAACTTGATTCCACCCATCAGCAATAGTTAAGAATCAAATATTGTAGAGTAAAATTAAAGCAATTTTAAGGAATATCTTTGGCAAACTTGATTCCACCCATCAGCATTAGTTAAGAATCAAACATGTATAGAGTAAAATTAAGGCAAGAGTAATATTAACATCCGTGGCAGTTACCTTTTTAATTCAAGATAGAAAAATCAGAAATTGTACAAGTTCTGAGCTTGATACTAAATTTAGGAAGTTCAGCAACTGTATAACAACAGTACTATTTATATGACAATTGTAAACATGTTTCCCATTGCAAATAACAGATTTTAATAAAAATATAATTCAACCAATTAAGATGTCAACTTTCAAGGAAATAGACATTAACAAGGGGGTGTAAGAGGCAGAAAAATATAAACATAAAGCACACTGTTTGAATGCTAATAGTAATTCTTCACTATTCACATAAAATCATAAATATGAAGAATATTTAATCTAGAACGTGGTTATAAATAGAAAATATGTACATAATTTCATCTCATCTCATCATATTGTATTATATACAAAGAAAAACAAATTTCATTATGATAATTCCCTTTAACATGTTCACAATCTTGCTTGGAGTTTAAACATTGTTTCTTTGCAGTAGCCCTCTTCATATGAATTGAAGAGCTTTTCTATATTCTTGTCCTTCTTGGATTTTTTTTTTTTATGGTGCCTCATAAAAGGAAGGCATAAAATATGTCAGAAAGATTAGAGAGGAAGTATAACAGAAGTGTATAAGAAACACTAAGGAAAATTAACATGGTGGTAGTGATGCCTTTGTGTACAATAGAACAAGTAACAATTTGAGAGTAAATTATGATGATATTGAAGCTAGAATAACAGAATATAATCTTGGTAGCTTGATCTAACTTTACTTTTCATGATATATTTGATTGTTTTCATTGTGGGTTCTATCACGTGACACAATTTGTTGCACAAAGAGAGAATGCAGCCAACAAGCTAAATCATCATAATCCTATGGATAACATTTGCTGTATCAAAGAGATAATGTGATTTATTGGCCTAGTGCTCATAGTAAACATGATGGAATACCATTTGCCATAACAAAGAGAAAATGTGGCCTATGTGCAAATAGTATAATTAGATATCAAATGAGACATGGCCTTTAACATGTCATATGCATGGTTATATGACATAACCAGTTGAGATTGTTTCCTCATTTTGCATCGATGTGGTTCTTCATGTGTAACCACTACAAATTCAAAGTATGAGTTTTACAAAAAATTGCTAACACTAGTTTTGAGTTGTTTGTTTCCATGAATGAGTTGCCTTTAAATTTAGGTTTAATTACTTTTTGATCTCTATAGTTGTAAGAACTTTCTATTTTAGTACTTATAGTTTAAAACATCTTATTTTGGTCCCTACAGCTGCAAGCTAAACCCTAAAACCTATAATTTAAAACATCCTATTTTGGTCTTTGCAATTTTGATCTTTGTTGTCTAAAATCGTCTAATGTTGTTACATGCAGATGCTTTAAAACTGCTATAAAACTCAACTGTCTAAATTTTTTTTACAGTTTTACACTGTTAGCTTTAATTTTATAACAATTTTAAAGAATCTGGATATAAATACATCAAGTGATTTTAGACAGTAAGAACCAAATAGGTTAAAAAATTGCAACTACAAGGACCAAAATGGAATATTTGAAACTATAGGTACTAAAATGAAAAATAATTGCGACTATAAAGACTAAAATAAGATGTTTAAAACTATAGGTACTAAAATGGAAAGTTTTTGCACCTGTAAGGATCAAAAAAGTAATTAAACATTAAATTTATCTTGTATCTTATATTTCTTTCCTCTTTTGTTACCTTAAATTTGTATTTGAATGTGAACACTAGTGCGATGTTGCCAAGTAGATTGTTATTGGGGTTTGTAGGTTTGCCGAGGAGTTCTCTCATATTTTGGTAGGATTCTACTTTAACGGTGGCTAGTAATTATTGACTTCAATATGATGTAGCTATAGGTATTGGATTTCTGCTTTTCTTTTTGGATTGTAGTTGGTCAGTCAGTGTTAGTACCAATGTAGTTAAATAGCTGCTATAATGGCACTATAGTGCTACTGTATTGTAGAATTCCTTGGATTTGCTATTGCGACTCCATCTGCTATTGCAACCGCTATGGGGGCCATGGTTGCGACATGCATCCAGCATCATATTGTCATCTCCGAAAAGTTTTTGCCCAATTGAACGTTTGAGAAATTTTTATGCATTTTAACTTTACATGAACACAACATAATTTGTTATATAATTGATATAGATCAAATATTTCAATTGCTAAGTGACTTCCACTATTTGCCCACAATGCTATCCGCTATATGATATAGCAAATTATTCGTTTTCTACCATTTTTTGCATTCCGCCATTGATAACATGGGTTAGTACATTGCATTACTACTTCTATTTTTGAGAACTCATGATAATCATTGTATGAGAATGACATATAACTTGGGTGATAGAATCTAGTATATACACTAGTGCCATTGGCAAGAATTTGTTATTTCTGACATTGAAAATAGTGGGAAAACTTTATTAAATTTCCAGTAGCTCTTTGATTCCATAACTTGAATGTGAACTTAGTGTGATGATATTTCATTAGGCTTGTCAAACTAAAGGTTAAAGGAATGGGGTGAACCATTGGTCATGACCTTCAACTCAGTGGCAAGCTCCTTCAAAGCAACATCTTTGCCATCCACATAGGCTCTTTTAACACCTCTGCAGCTAAGGGGTCAAAGCTAAAGAAGTCGTCATCAACAACAACATCAGCAAAGAGGGTTAAGATCTAGGTCGTTGTTGTGTCATGGTGTGAAGTGGTTATGTCGTTGAGTTCCTCAAGGAAGTTGAGATCTTCATCTTCATTTTTAGGGGCTTTCTTGCAAAGATTAAATGGAGGAGGAGAATGGCAACCAAGGCAAAACGACAATCTTTAGTTGGAAAACTAGTGAAAATCAAGACTCGTCAAACAAATTGTTTGAGCTTTTCTGTTTGGAAAATTGTTGGCAAATTATTTTTAAAAACAAAACTAAAGAGACAAACAAGTCCTCAATCTCTCTATTAGGAGGCCAAAGGCTAAACTTATTTGTCTCATAAAATCAAAGAACTTTGTAGCACTAGAAAAGGCATCCATGGTAGTTCATCAAGTCTACTATTTTATTTTGTTGAAGATCCTGCATTTACTAGTGCTATAGCCAAAATTGTGTACACAAGTTTAGTGGAAGACAACCTTCCTTCCATAAGCTAGTTTTTGAGATTGAGTTAAGCCCAAACCCAAATTCTAAGATATTCTTTGTATTCAAGCAATTCTATCGGGGTTATTTTAGAAAGTTGTAATTGATCAAGCAAAACAATAATATAATGCTCTTTTTGAACACACCCCATACCCCTTCACTAATTTTCTTAGTTAAAGCATTCAATTGTCTTGAAAGCATCTCTTCAAAATTATTGACTTCTAGTTAAAAATATCCACCAATATTTTCTCAAAATCAACAATTAATTGCCTTCGAATTCTTGAGCATTCATAGCAAAATTAATATATATGCTCTAGACCATTAACCTATTATCCTGAATGGTATAGCCTCTCTTTGAACTAAATATTCACAATGTTCTACAACATCAATAAGTATTGTGCTAAATGAATAAATCAAAATACACCCTTACCATACCATGTTGCTTAATTTACTTGAATCTTGTTTGATGGTAAGGCTGTAGTTTGATTTTTTTTTTCATTCAGCACAATACATACTGATGTTGTAGGACATTGTGAATATTTCCAAAATTAATCATTCCCAGAGATGCAAAGTTACGTATTGTGCATTGTCTCAACTCTCAAATATATAGGTCAAGGCAGTTTTGAAAATTCATACACTGTTGCTTAAGTCTATGTTGTTTTCAAATGCAGGGATGACCTTTGTAGATGGACTTATTCCATCTCAGATTCTAACTTATTTAGCCACATAAAAGTTCAAATAATCTAAGATGAGAATATATCAAATTATTTAACGAGAATTTATTTTAAAATGTAAAAACAACCAAATCACTTTAAAATTGAAATTGGGAATAAAAATAATGATATCACATGAAGCCACACTATGAACAATTGTGTGATATAAAATAAAATACGATCTGAAAAGCCAAAAGTTAGCACACCAATATTGTGGAAATAAAACAACTCACGTACATCTGCAAAGCCATTATCTTACATCCCAAATGTTTCCAGAAAAAATAAACATAAAAATAAAGATAAAATAATAAAGTCAATTACAAACACACGGTAAAACTACATGTGACTAAGAAAAAGAATCCCAGATAAAATCATAAAATCTGTTAGATATCAATAGAATTCCACAACAGTTTGTTCCTTTAGAAATTGCCACCAAGTTATTTCTATCAACTTGAAGAGAATAGGGTTAGACATGTGGACTGCAAGAGACAGCTCATCCGATCAGCACCTTTTTCTTCCAAGGACAATACCAGAAGAAGCAACATTTACCAATTCACAAACTAGGAGATTATTATTCTTTTACCGTAAAACCTAGGTACAACTGAAGGTCGTTAACTATAGGTTATAATACCTCCGTTAAGGCACAAAGGACTATTCCCCGGCAGTGACACGATACTCGTTTCAGTGAGTGGGTAAAAAGAAAGAAAGAAAAAGCGACCAAGGAACAAAAATAAAGGCATTCGACGGGGTAAAGTTTACGTTTAGGGGAAATGAAAAGTTGCATATATGAAAATATAAAAAACTTGAGAGAGATAGTGATAAATAAATACGTTGTGTGATGTCAATTTTTTTTTTTTATGTTCAAATGATGGAACTCTAATTTTAATATATATAATCAAAGCAATGAACCAACAAAGTATACTACTGAAGTATATAAGACTGTAGTAAAAGTTGCAAAATGAAAATAGAATAACACATACAACAATCAAAAACAACTAAACTATCATACAGCGTACATGTAGATTCTTAGCTACCTGAGATCCAAACGCACGTCTCCATTGAAAGCGATCATTGCTCCATAAAGATTAAAGAACACCTCTAACCTACATATAACATGAAAATACACTTGTAAGTGTACGACAAAAAGAAGCACCACGTAATGCCACGATGATGCCAAAATCAAACTAAATCAATTTTTCTCTTCGCTAAAAATAACCTAAACGAGAAAAAAATCGTGCAATAGTTAGGGTTCGGTGCAATCAAGATAATTATTTCCTTTTAGTTCTTCGGTTTTACCTTTCTTTTTTGCGCGATTTTTTGGAAACCAGACAAATTCAGAAGAAGTAAAATTTTCGCCGTTGTAAGGTGGAAGAGAAACCTCGGAAACTCGTTCCATGAAAGCGGAAACTGCGAAGCTGCCAGAGAAGCGAATCGAGCAAGGTTGGAGAGTGAACGCGGTTCGAAAACGAACTTCCACGAGAAAATCAGAGAAAATGAGAACCGGAATCCATGAACGGATCGGAGAAAAGCAGAAAACGAAGCATTCAAGGTTGAATGTGAGATCTGCTTCGGAGGATTCAAGCTACGAATAGTGTGTGACCGTACGCAGAGAGAGAAAGAAACGTGTGAAGGAGGTTTGAGGACGCGAAGAAAATATCAAGAGCCACTAGTTATTTATTTGAATAAGTAATCGTGGGAGTTAGCATCGTTCCCCTCGCTTTTATTATTAGCGCTTTGCAGACGAAAAAGCATTATTGAAGTTTGGTTAATTAATCATGTAATGGTCCACAACTATTGATTTTTGTAAGGTTTTTATTTCACGGCATATTTTTGGATTTTTGAAAATATAATGATAGAAATGTTTATTTTTATATTTATTAAAATATTATTAATAAATATTTTTTGGTTCTTTATTTTCAACAAAGTTGTATTCTTTTCTTCAAAAAATAAAGTTATATTTTTATATTTATATTATTTTTAATTTCA
>JAMLFT010000981.1:0-34633 GCA_026544285.1 Pachyrhizus erosus | reverse complement strand
ATTTACAATATAATAATTAAACTCTAATTTTTCTCATCTTTTCACACACGTCTGACATACAGTGAAGATGTTAGATATTAATTTAAAAAATAAAAAGTAACACACTTAAATACTAATAATATATTTCATATAAAATCAAAACACTTATAACAATAAACATAAAAAATAAATATAATAGAAGAAGAATTTTAAAAAAAATCTGGATTGAAAAGTGTTATATACTATCCTTAAAGAGAAAATGTTTCACTGCATTTATATTTAAAATTGATAATTGTGTTCTTCTCCAAATATACGTCAATGCATTGGACCAATCATCCATGAACCAAAAAACACCAATACTTCAAAAAAAAAAATTAACAATAAAATATTATCAAGTTAATTTTTGCTGTAAGTATATGACTCTCGTGTATTTTTATTTTTTTTTTAATCGGATGTATTAGTTATTTATAGACCAAAAAGCAACGTTTATTCCCCCAAAAAATGGCAACTTGCAACAACTGTATAATAAAAAAAAATCGAGAATAAAGCTTGCCACTAAGTTTAAGAAAAGAATGTGGCAACGTTAAAATCAAAACTGAAAGTAGTGTTGCAACAAATCTCCTTAAACATAGGGGTTAGCTTTTACATATACTATCTTTAAAAGCATAATATACCTTTAAAACAAACACTAAAAATAAAAAAATATTTTTAACTTTAAATTTTAAATTAAAAATAAATATTTGCTAACATTCCCCTATTAATTAAAATTTAAATTAATAAAATAATATAATATTATAAAATGTAAAACACTAAAATAATTTTAATGAAACATAAGACATTGTATTTTCAGTATAAGAAATCTTTCGAATTTGAATTTTATACTCAGTGCTATGAATTTCCACCTGAGAAATCATAGAGACTTAATTGCCTTGAGTCACATCACTTTATTAGTTCTTGATTAAGAAAAGTTGTGAAATATGTCATTCTTTTCATAGAATGATTTGAACTATTCATTTTCAAATTTTGTCACGTGATCACTCCTAATGGCAAAGATGCAAAAACATGTTTTATTTTGAACTCTTTTATAGAATATTTCAAAAATTAGAAAAGATTCATGTTTATAATGTAAGAAATATACCCATGTATATCTAGAATAGTCATTAATAATAACAAAATCATACTTCCTATAATCCAAACTCTAAGTTTTGGTAGGTCTAAATAAATCCATATGTAACATTTCTAAAGTTTTAGAAGAGAAAATAATGTTTTTAGGTTTAAAAGACATTTTGATCTATTTCCCTTTCTAACAAGCTTCATAGAAAAGATGAGTTTTCCATGAAATCTTAAACAGACCTTTAACTAAATTCTTAACCAATGTTGAAATATGTTTCAAGTTTTTATGCCCAAGTTTTTTATACTAAACCCATCTTTCATCTTTTATGGACATCAAACATGCAACATTTTGTTTTTATAGACTTTCCACATCAATCTCATAAAAATTGTGATGTCTTTTAACAATAAAAAAATGTTGTCATCACAATTTTTTACTATGCAATTTTCTTTATAAAGGATACAACACATAACACTATCACAAAATTGACTTATGTTCAGCAAATTATATATTTTAATCCTTTAACACATAAAACATTATTAATGGTGGGTAAATGATGATTACCAATTTTACCTATATTAATGATCTTTTCTTTGCCCATGCCTCCAAAGGCAACACACTCATCAAGGGGTCTATGGTCTTGGAACATAGACCTTTCTCCTGTCATGTGTTGTGAACAACTACTATCCAAGTACCAACTTGAACATTGGTCTTTTCCTAGCAAGGATATCTGCAATAGGCACAATTAGAGACTTTGGTACCCAAATTGTTTGGTCATTTTTTATTAGATTTTTTAGTCTTTCCAATCTTTAGCTTTCTTTTGTATATACATCTATGTTCTAAATTACCAAACTTTCCACCATAATGACAACAAACTGTTCTTGACTTTAGGATAGATGATTTAAAATCTGTTTTAAGAAACCCAAGTCAAAATTTATCTAATGGATGTTGATGGTTTTTTAAAAGCATCTTAACATATCCACCAAAAAATTTGGAAATACTTTTGTAAACAAAAGAGTTTTTTTTTAATCTCTAAATCTTAGACTTATAGTTTATGTGATCCTTATTTGCACAATCTGTCATACTTTGTTCAAGAGTCTTGACCTTTTTACAAAGAATCTCATTAGATTTCTTTAAGAAGATATTTTTGGAAAATATTTCTTTATATTTTTCGCACTACAAAGAAATCATATGAAAGTTTTATAAAAGAGTTTCATAAGACATTTCCTCATGATCAAAAGATTCATTAGATGAAGTGGATGAAGGTTTAGATTTTACCTCTAGATTTGCATCTAAGTTGGCCTTAAGATAAAGATTGGCCTTTACATAATCTGAATTATTGTTATCGATGCCAAATCTTTCCAAGTGGCCATCAGACTTTTCTTCTTCTTCTTTGAGTGCCACCATTTTTGAAGTTTTGGACTATCCGTCTTGATATGTCTTGTCTTCCTACACTCAAATCAAATAATATCATTGTTATCCTCCACGTCCTTCCTCTTGAACTTATCCTTTTTCTTGGAGGAATGTTTGAACTTTCCTTTCGTCTTCAACATCCTCTTGAACTTCTGAGAGAGAAGAAACACTTCTTCATTAGTAGATTCATTTGACCTTTCTTTTGTTTTCACATATGTTTCTACTTTTAAGGCTTTAAAGATGGGTCTCCTTTCTTTTTTTCTTTGGCTCGATTCTCCAATTTGAAGAGTTGTAGATCCTTATTGAGTTTTTGACAGGCATTTTAGCTTCATATACTCTCAAGGTTCCTAAAAGCTCATCCAGTAAAAGAATTTTGATGTCTTTCGCTTCACCAACAATTATTATTTTCATCTCTTATTTCTTTGTAAGACTATCTAAAATCTTTAGTTTGTTTTGAGTCTTACTAAAGGAATGGTCGATACAATGCAGGTCATTTATAATAGTTTAAAATCTTCCAAACATTTGATCTATGGTATATCTTCGTTCATAGAGAAGTTCTCATACTGCCTCACGAGAGTGACAACTTTTCTCAAACGAACATCCTCAATTCCTTCATAGTTGAATTTGAGAGCATCCCATAATTCCTTGGTAGTTTTTAGAGCACATAACTTGGTGTACTCTATTTTTGTAAGAGAACAAGTGATGATATGATGGACATTGGTGTTTAGTTGTGCATTATTAAAGTCTTCTTGTGTCCATTAAGCTTTTGGATGAGTAATAGAAACATCTCCTCTACTAATAATCTACCAAAGTTGATACTAAGTAGACTTTATGTACTCTTTCATTCTATCTCTCCAATAGGGATAGTCTTCTCCAAGAAAAGTTGGAGATATGACAAGAAAAACTCTTTCTAAAATGAGTTTTCCTTCGTGATTTACCATATGTGGATCTTTTCCTCTATACATTGTCAAATGCTCAACCCCTTAGAGACTGAGATATGGTACCAAACTGTAAATCAAATAGAAAACACAAGAAGGAGAGTTGAATTATGTTTTAAAAAACTTTCACAAAACCTTTGCAAACAAACGTGATAATATGATTATCTATATTTAAAAAGGAGAACTAAGGTGTATTTTTCAAATGTATCAAACAAAAGATAGAAAGTTAAGAAAAATCAACAACTCTTTCTAGGTATTAAGAAAAACGATAATAAAAAGAAAACATAAGGATTTTATATTAGTTCACCTCTATCACTATGGCTACGTCAAATTCTTGGCAAACCATAAGTTTCACTATATCAAAAATAGTATAGGTATTCTTATTTTAAGTTACTTCTAGCTTTACAATAAGTAGTATTTTCTAGCCTTTTCAAGTTATACAACGAGTATTCTTTCTCAAGTCACTTCTAGCTTAGCCTCAAATAAATAGAAAGAAGATATGCGCTTAGAAGATTTTCAACGTCTATATCAAATGAATATGATCAATGGTAATGAATCTATCTTTTAGATTTGCTAAGTATTTGAAAGCTTGTTTTAGAAGAGATAATTAATAATTTATAAGATTTTAAAAAAAGTAATCACAAGAAGGTTTTTCTTAAAGTATGTAACTCTATATCTTGTATTCAAACTATTCTTCTATTTATACGTGACATTCTTCAATTATTTGTTATCTCACAATAGTTTTTCATCTTTGTTTGTTGGTGAGATGTTGGAAACAACAATTGATGTTGCGTTAATTTTTCCCCCAACTAGTTACCTTCTCTACCGATAACATAGACTACTTATCTTCTTTTGTAGCCTTCTATCAATTATCATATATCAATTCTAAATTTCTCTATTTTTAACAATACTAACGTTATTCAGGGCACAACTTTTGAGATAAGAGTCTTCTTGAATACAATTTTATCATCTTCTTTATTCGTTAAAACATTCTCTCCACAATAAAAACATTTGTGTTTATGTAATAACTGTAGAAGATCAAACAAAATAAACATATGAAAGAACTGGAGTTATGATAGACGATCTATCAGATAGATTGTTAAACACATTAATCTTTTATTTAAAATCATTATAATATAATTATTGTTCTACAACATCAAAATATAAAGTTTTAGGGGCCTTAATTTGGTTTTGCCTTCACAATCTATTTAGAAAATTAACTAGAGAAAATATAAAAAAAATAATTCAAAAATTTGAATAATACGCATAGTAAAACTCAAACTTATATAGGCATAGGAATCCTTAGATTAAAATGTGACTAGTCTTCCATGAATATCACCATAACTAGTTTCTCACCCAAAAACAAAAATGGAGTATGAAGGAAGGAGACAAAAAAACGAAATTGAGAGAGAAAGGTAGAAGAAGTAAAATTGAACTTTATTATATTCCAAAAGTGTCTAATCTAAATTTACAAATTCCAATATATTTCAAAATCTAAATAATAATTAATATCTAACTAACTGATAACTACTATCAAGTGTGAAAAATAGATTATAAACTTCCTAAAAATCTAAAAAAAAAAACTATTTACAAAGTTAATCCCCAAAATAAGATAAATTATTTTTCAAGCAAGGTGTTACTCATAGAAATTTTCATCCTTCTCCATGACCTACACAAAATTGACAACGTTAGAAATTAAGGTCCAATATCACTAAAATAATTAAAAGGATAAATATAACCTCAAAATCATGTTAAATACATGTCAAATGAAACATTAATAAATGTAAAAATAATGCACTATCAAACACTCAACATGGTAGTCATATTAGAAAGAAGCTGGATAAAGGTATGGTTAATGTTTATTAGCGTCTCCTTTTCCCTCGTGCTTCAAATTTCCCAACATTCATAGTAATTATTTTCATTTCCAAGTTACTTGGTTATCCCATCCTAACTATGGTAATCTGGTCTCCCAAGTTGGGAATGTTACTCCTGATGATGCAATTTGCAAATTGGAGGGTGTAAAAAAGAAATCAATTATTTTTAATAAGAACATATTTGGCAATATTTCCAAAAGGAAAAGATAGTTAGAAGGGAGAACCAAAGGAGTTCATCGCCAACTTAATATGGTAATCACTTCTGACCTTGTTCAATTGGAGAAAAAGCTTTAACATGTTGTGGTTTCCAAAATTTAGAGAATAGTGGATTAAGTTTGGTAATGAAAATACCAATTTTTTTCATAGTCAAACTATTAGTAAACACACGAGGAATAAATTTTCTAAGGTTTTTATTGAAGGAATTTGGTGTATTAACATGACTAATCTCCAAAAATTCTTGCAAAGTTACAAGATGAATTGATGAAACATGTTTCCTTTAATGAAAAGTGCAATGAAGTGTTCCCAACGAGCTCTTACAAAGCCCCAAGACCCAATGGCTTTCAACCAATCCTTTTATAAATCCTTTTAGAATACTATAGTACATAAGGTTTGGAAATTAGTTTCTAATGCTTTCTCTTCAAGCTATAGCCCTCCTAAGCTTACTAATACTCTTATTGTCCCTATTACCAAGATTAAGTCCCCAATTTTGCTTAAGGATTTCAAACGAATAAGCATCTATAATGTTTTGTTTAAGATTATTATAAAGGTTTTAGTTAATAGGATCATACCTCCTTTGGATTATTTTATTGGCCCTCATCAGAGTAGTTTTATCCCTAATAGAGGACCCACAAATAATGCCATCATTGCCTAGGAAATTTTCCATGACATACATAAGAAGAAAGGTAAATATGGTTGTATTCCTTTTAAAATTGACTTTGAGAATGCTTATAACCATGTCGATTGGGAATTTTTTAGAGTTACTTCAAAAGATTTTGGATTCCCTCATCATATTATTTAGTTGATTATGAATTGCACTTCATCTACTTCTTATACCCTTAAATGGAATAATTATATTCTTGATAACTTTACTCCTTAGAAGGGTCTTAGGAGGGATCCTATGTCTCCCTACTTATTTTTGCTTTGTATGGAAAAGCTTGCGGTCCTGATTCAAGTGAAAGTTGACTCAAGAGATTGGTAACCAATAAAGTTTTCAAGGTTTGGACATTCCATTTCTCACCATTTCTTTGTAGAGGTTTCGTTTATTTAACATTTTTCTCTAAATGGTGCAGTTGGTGAAGGAGATGTTACACTTGTTCTACAAAGCTTTTGGCTTGAAATTCAATGTGACTAAATTTGTTTATATGGCTTCAAAGAATATTTCTAGAAGCAAGTTGGATAAATTTACTTTAATTATTAAATTTAACCATACTACTAATCTAGGAAAATACTTAGATTTTCCTTTTCATACAAGACGTGTTATAAAGTCTCACTTTGCTTTTGTTGTGGACAAAATTTCTTCCAAGTTAACATGGTGGAAAAGTAACTTATTGGGTAGAGCACGATGGGTTATCCATGCTAAATATGTGCTAGCACGATCCCCACTTATACCGCGCAAAATTTGTGGTTGCTTGATAAGGTTTATGACAAAATTTATTCTTGCATTCATGGCTTCACCTAGGGTGCTTCTCATAATCACTAGGTCAAATGGGATATCATTATAAGGCCTAAGAATAAGGGAAGGCATGTTATTCGTCGAACTAAAGATGTTAATATGTATTTATTGGGGAATAAAGTTTAGAGTATTATAAAGGAGTTTGACAAGCTTTGAATTGGTTGGTAAATATCTTAGGACATCACTTATTATGGAGGTGTCTCATTATCCTAGAAATTTGATATGAATCAACTTACGAATCATCTTGAAAATAGATAAAAAGATAGAAACAACAACTTGACCCTAACCACGAATTGTCAATAAAACCAAAGTTATCAACGAAGCATGACCCTAATCACGACTTGTTAGTAGAACCAACACTATAAAGCTCTTGAATCCAATAATAAAAGGGAATGTCTCACAATGGAGAAAACACTAAATTCATTTATATTTGACTTGTTGTTCTCTAATTCTTATTTATGGAGAATTAGCAAAATAAATCTTAATCTTATCTAAACTAAAAATAAGATAATATAAAATAAATTTTAATCTAACATCTAAAGATAAGTTAAAATATTAATCTCATCTAAACTAAAAATAAGATAAGATTATGACTCTAGTAAAGGAAATAAATTATAAGATAAGATAAAAAAAAATATCCATATAATAAATGCTAAAAATCTTCAATACTTTTGACTATATCAACTTATTAAGAAGAAATTTATTTTTGTGCAGCCTCTAATTCACTTTGTTATGAACATCTCTTGACCTCCATTATCAGGCTTTGCAAAGCTTGTTTCATCATTTTGGTATTTGAGTTGTCTTGTTGAGTCTTCCTCATCATTCCCTCCCTTCTTGAAAGGATTCCTCCTTGAATCAAGTCCATCACCTACATCAAACAAAGTCAGGCTAGACACATTAAATGTAAAAGTTATATTACCATATTTACTTGGTAAATCCAGCTTGTAGGAGTTGTCATTTATCTGCTTCAACACTTGAAATGGATCATGTCCTATTGGTTTCAAGTTGAATTTTCCTTTAATAGGAAACCTTCCCTATTTCAAATGAACCCAAACTCAATCTCCAAGTTCAAAAATCACTTTAACACAACCTTATTTGTCTGTTTTGCATATTGTTCATTCCTCTTCTCAATGTTGGCTCCGTAGCATGCAACTTCTTAACAAAATCTATCTTATGTTTTACATCCAAATTATCATACTCATTAATTGGAAACGATAAGATATCTAGAGGAGTCAAATAATTAAAACCACACACAACCATAATCAAATAATACAAACTCAACATGTGACAAACATTTCTTTCATGGTTTCAAAGTCTTTTAAAAGCTAACACACAACAAGGAAGTATGTATTCTATTTATAACTTTCGTTTGAGGATTTGTAACAGTAGAAAATAAGAGTTTTGTTCCTAACTTATTCTACAAAGTTTTCAAAAAATGACTTAGGAGCTTCACATCTTTATTACTCACTATGATTTTAGAAAATTCATGCGAAAACACAACTTCTTTAAAGTATAAATCAATAGCATATGTTGCATTATTAGTTTTAAAACATGCAATAAAATGTGTCATTTTACTAAACCTATCAACAACAACAAAATGTTGCCTTTTTCGCTTGAGATTTAGGCAGCCTAACACAAAATCCAATGAAATCCAAGGTTGATTAGGCACAAGCAAAGGAGTATAGAAACCATGAGACATGACTTTAGATTTAGCTTGCTTACAACTAGTGCATTTATTACAAACAAATTGTACATCATGTTTCATATTATGCCAATAAAAACTCATAAATGTTTTAGTCTTTTTAATTTGATAATGTCTCATGAATCTATTATTTTCTCTAATTAGCATTTCATGCAAGAAACAAAGAGACACACAAAGCTTATTATTCTTAAATAAGAAACTATCATGCATATAATAGTCCTAAAAAGCATGTTTATAACAAGAATCTCATAATTGACCAAAACTAGAATCATTATTATACAAACCTTTTATAGTCTCAAACCCAAGTAACTTAGCTTGTAAAGAAGTAAGCAATGCATACCTTATACACAATGCATCAACCACAATAATTTAGTTATCATTTTTTATCACATAAAAAACATTTCAATGAATTCCAACCACTCAGCATGACTCTTTCTAAGCTTGCCTTGAGTTTTCAAAAACTTCAAACTTTGATGGTCATAATGGATTATGAATTCCCTTGGCTACAAATTGTGTTGTCAATTCTAGAAGTTCTCACTAAAACATATAACTCCTTGTCGTATAGAGCATAATTCAATGTTGTTCCACTAAGTTTCTCATTAAAATATGCAATTGGTTTAAAGTCCTGCATCAACAAAGAGCTTATTCCAACATTAGAGACATCTCAATCATTTTCAAAAGTTTTATCAAAATTAACTAAACAAAGTAGAGGTACATTGGTTAGCTTATCTTTCAACAAACTAAAAGTTCTTCCATGCATATCATCCCATTTGAAAACAACTTTCCTTTTAAAATATTCATTTAAAGATGCAGTAATAAAATTAATTCTTTTTTAGAAAGTTTCTATAAAAAAATATGCTAAATTGTGAAAGCTTTCTACCTCATTTACATTGTTAATTATAAGTCACTCTCTAATTGCCTTAATTTCTTTTTTTATTTTAAAACTTTGATAGGTCATTTAAAGGTGTCTAATTTTTTATTCGAAGTCTTGTGAGGTCCACCAAATTCCATGAAGACTTTAGACATTTGCATATTTGAAAACTTAAGTTCATTTTCATTTTATGTTTTGCATTCCTCCTTTGCAAACTCATCTTCAAATTCCTTCAAAAATAATCATTACTAAAAAACAAAAAATTAAAAGAACACAAAATTTTGCATTCCTCCTTTGAAACCACCTTTTCAAATTTTTCAAAAGAGAATCATCAATTATAAACAAAGAGTTAGAACATAAGACTCTACATTCCTTCTTTGGATCTACTTCTTCAATTTCTCTTAAAAAAATTCATCATAATAAAACAATGGGTTAACATAGAAACAATTGTATTCTTCTTTTTCTCTCATCCTTTCTTTTTCTTTCAATTATTTCTCCTTCATCTCTTTTTCTTTTAATTTCGTTTCTTTCAACTTTTTGTCTTTCATCTTCTTTTCTTTCAACTCTTTTTCTCTCAATTCTTTTTATTTTGCTACTTTTCTCTCTTTTTCTCTCAACTCATTTTCTCTCAATTCTTTTTTTCTTAACTCTTTTTATTTCTCTTTTGATTTCTTATTTTCTTCACTTTTTTATTTTGATTTCTCACATTTTTCTTCACTCTCACACTCTCTTGTTTTTCTCATCTTTATTTGGTCTTCAAAGACTTTCTTTGGAGGCAATGGAGCAAGTGTAATGTTTTTCTCATTATGAACAAAAGAGAACCTTTGTTAACCTATTTAATTTGGCACAAATCTTTCTTATGGCAATCTTCATTTCTTCCCATGTACAAATAAGGCTTTCTCCACATCTATGCCTACTACTTACAAATTGATCCCACCAAATTCTAGGATAATCAATGAATTTAGAAAATGCTAGTTTAATCTTCTCCTTCAAAAAGTAATGATATTCAAACACATGTTGAATTTTTCTCTCCCATTCTAAATATAATTATGTATCATTCTTACCTTTGAATGATGAGACTATCACCTTAATACTTCTGAAATGATTATCTCTTCTTGATTCATTCTATAGTGCTCCCATTAAAAAAAAAATTTCTTCCTCTTCAAAAGTGTGTCATCATAAACTTCTAGTTAAGGATTGAAGATTATCTAATCTTGCATTTAAAGTCTTGAATTGTTCTTGAAATTCCATCATAAATAGTTTGTGATTTATCTCATATTCTCCTTCTTCATTACTCATGGTTGAAATATTGCAAAAAATTATAAAATAAAAATCCTCACACAATCACTCTCTCACGAGTTTACACTCAAAATATGTTTTAATCACTCGTTCTTTCACTCAAGACTTTTTTCTCTTTATTAACCTCATTACTTTTGTCTTTTGCCACTCAACTTCACCTTATGAGCTCTTAAGTAAGAACTTTTAAGGATGATTCGACAGAACAACAAATAATAGAGAATAGTGATATGATAACTTTGGAGAAAAAAACAATAGAAATAAAATGAAGAAAGAACTCAAGAGATTTTTTTTCATGAGACAAGATCAAAGGAAGGTGTATAGAACCAACAAAAATAAGAAAAGAAGTCATACTTTGTGAGTAATAAAATATAAGATTAGTTGGCACTTCCTTTTAAATCTTCTTTTGATTGTGTAGTAAGTAATTTGAATAAATAGATTAAGTACCACTCAATAACTTTTTTTTTCAATTTGGATTCTTTTTTTCAAATTTCACCTTTTTTCTTCTTTTTCCTTTTGCACTAATTTTGGTTTTTTTTTCTTTGATAAGAGGATATAAAAAAAATAAAACAAGTAAGATAACAAAAAGGAATAGAACAAAAGAAACAAACTAATAATGTAAACAATAAGGATTTAAGAAGACAAACAAAGAAAGGATAGATAAAACCTGAATTCAAGAGTCGAAGCTCTAATGCCAAATAATTTGAACTGACTTAAGGATCATTTTGAAACAAGTGAAAGGATAGAAATAGGAACTTGACCCTAATTGTGACCTACCGGTTGAACCAAATTTATCAAATAAGCGCAACCCTAGTCACATCCTATCGGTATAACCAACACTATAAAGTTAGGAAAGCTCTCACAACGAAAAAAAACACTTAATTCATTTAGATTTGACTTGTTTTCTTTTACATAAGTTCCTAATTGTAGGGAATTAGATAAAAAAAATAGAAAAAATTAAATCCTAGTCTTATCTGAACTAAACATAAGATAATAGAAAATAAATTCTAATTTTATCTCAACTAAAGGTAAGTTAAAATGTTAGTTTCATCTAAACTAAAGACAAGATAAGATTATGACTCTAATAAAGGAACTAAATCCTAAGAAAAAAATGAAAATTATATATATCCTAATTATGAATACTAAAAATCTTGAATACTTTCAACTTCATCAATTTGTTAAAAAATGATCTATTTTTGTGCAACTTCTAATTCACTTTGTTATGAACATTTCTTGACCTCCATAATTAAGTTTTGTAAAGTTAGTTTCATCATCTTGATTTTAGACCTATTTATGGAAGCTCCAATTTCATACAAAGTGTCTTTGTGTTGATTTGTTGAGTCTTTCTCGTCACAATTTTTATTCTTAGACGTTTATCCTGATTTTGTTGGAGGTTATAAAACTTAGATTTTAGGGTATGAGTTCGAAAGAGTGATGTTTTATTATTTTATGACTCTATTTTAAAGGATAGGCTTATTTGTGGTATAGTGAATTATGTGCACATCTCAAATTCTAACATGTTAATCAACAACATCTTAGTTAATAGAAGCTGGTAGTGGAATTATTTATACACAAATATCCCATCTTAATGGAAGTGTTGCTCATAAACATTGTCTTACATAATGATACTTCTTATACATATATTTAAGGACCAACTATAGATAGTGTTTATTGTAACACCCTGAAAAAATATATATATCCTTTATTTAATTGTTTTAAATTATGTGATTACATGGTAGAATTTATATTTTATATTTAAATTATATGTGATTTGATGATATGTTTTTCCTTAGGTAGAAAATTAATTAATTAAGATAGTAAAGCATAAGATAATTAATAAGAGATTATCTAAATTAAATCATTAAATTGAAAAGATAGATAATTAAAATAAGACTACACATAATAAGTTAGTCAATGAAAACTAAGAAAAATGGTAAACATTTTATTGATGAAAATGACATAAAAATTTATATTGACTTAGACCTAAATTAATTATGCCTTGTATGGACCCAATTAAAATTAAATTAGAGACATAGAGAGAGGGAGAGGGGTATCAACAATGGGACTAAGGTTGGGGGGTTTTGGGTTTTAAAAACATAAGATTAAGAGACAGACTCTTCATCCTTATTCATTACCTCTCTAAAAAGATTCTCTTACTCTTTATAACCATTTCTTCTCCTCCTAATTTTTTTAAGATGTCTTCCTAATTTTCAGAACATCCAACCATTGGAATTGGTTAAGATCAAAGTATAGTGCTAAGGGTCCAATATGTGATTGTGTTAATATGGGATAGATTTTCAGAAATTTAGAAGAACTAAGGGTTCTAAGGAGTGAGAGAATTTTCTAAAGGAATAATAAAGATGGAGAGTCTCTCTCCTAATCTTATGTTTTTAAAACCCAAAACCACCTCTAACCTTAGTCCCAATTTTGGCACCCCTCTCTTTATCTCTAATTTGATTTTAATTGAACTTAATTAATTTAGGTTTAAATCCATATCAATTTTAATGTCATTTTCATGAGTAAAAGTTTTACTATTTCTCTTAGATTTCATTGACTAACTTATTAATATAATCATATTTGAAGTCTCTATATTTTCTATTTAATAATTTAATTTAATTACTCTCTTATTAATTATTTTATATTTTACTAATTTAATTAATTAATTTTATATCCAAGTAACAAACTTTATCGTTAATAATTTTTTTTAGTTAATTACACATCACCAAACCACATAATAATTTAAATATGAAATATAAATTTTAAATTTTATCATTAATCACATAATTAACATAATTAAATCATTTAAAATAATTAAATAAAATATATATATTTTTTCAAGATGTTACATTTACACCACTTACTTCCATGTGGGTTTTCTAAGGAACCTAACTTTCAAACTGCAAACACACGAAGTTGGAATTTGGAAGAGTCATTCACCAGAAAACATAAAATAATTTTTATGGATTGCCTATCATGGCAATCTCCCTACTAACTTCGTTCGTGTAAAGTGACATATTTATTTTGATATCTCTTGTTGCAAGTGTGGCACCTTGAAGGAAGATGTTCTGCATGTGTTACATGACTGTAATCAAACCAAAATGGTTTGGAGACAGCTTAATCTTGATAACAATTAGGACTTTCTATTAATGGATGTCCAACATTGACTTCACTCTCAGATTCTTCTCCCTTCAAGTCTTTTATTTGCCTGAGCTTCAAGGCATCTTTGGAAGGCTGGTAATGTAGTGATGTTTTAAGATAAAGTTCAACCCCATTGGTTCATTCTAAACCAGATTTGGATCCTTCATAGTTCCATTATCTCAACTTTGAAGATAGCACTAACCAATGTCAAATTAAGAGTATTACTTGGTCTCTTCCTCTAGCAGCTAAAGTGAAACTTAATGTTGATGGCAGCTTGTTGGGCAATGGAGGTCCTTCAGGTTTCAGTGATATAGTGTTTGATTCTCTCGGTTCTTGGTTCTTCGAATTTTCTGGATACTATGGTTATACTACAAATGCCAGCGCTGAGCTTCATGTTATTCATAAGGGCTGAGAACAGGCTTGGAACAAGGGTTATAGAAGTATAGTATGAATCAAATTGCCTAGTTGCTTTAAATATGATTGCTTAGGATAATGTTGACTATTGTCCAATGGTGATTATCCTTAATCTTATTTGGTCCTTCAAAGATAGAAAGAGGCAACTCTCCTTTCACCATGTGCGTTGACTCTTTGGCACGTCATGGTCTGTCTTCGGCAGAGACTTTAGTCATTTGTTGATGCCACAGGCATTCCTTTCCCTGGGCCTTAGTTGTTGTGTTTCCTTTTCCTACTCATAAAACAAATTGCTCACCTTTATAAAGATTAAATATCATTTCGATCTTTAAAAAATTGTCTTAATTTAATTATAATTTTTTAAAAAATTAATATTTTTTATTCTTAGAATTTTTAAAATATTAAAATTTAATTATTTTTTTAAAATTATATTGAGAATTATTGTTAAACTATATCACTCAATCAATTTCCTTAAACTTCTTAAAGGATGTAAATTACATTTAGTTATTGTAAACTGACACGCAACAATTTTTAATAAAGTTAAGAAATGATATTTTAAATTTTCCATTAAAAAATTGTTTTTGGCTTTGTTCAAAGCTCTGATATCTCACTGTTACCCTGCCAAATTCTGTGTATTATTTTTAAAGGTGTCAGATTGATACCATACCAAACGACGTGATTTCCTCTCGTGCCGTGAGTCCTCAACGTGTTTTATTCTTTTATCATTTTAAAATTTATTATCCTTTTAGTCTGTTATTTTTATTTTTATTTTTGGTTTTTAATCTTTAACTTTTTTAAGAATTATTGTTAATCTTTTTCGTCTTTATTAATAATTCTTGATGAAAGATTAAAAGTAAAAAAATTAAAAAATTAAAAATAAAGAAAAAGTAAGAACTGAAAAACTTAAAATGTCATAAACTAAAAAAAATTGTTATTTTACAAAATTAATGATATAAATACTTTTACACAATTATTTAATCACAAATTATCATTAGTATAATTTTTAATATAATTAATATAAAAATTAAAAAAAACTCATTACATATAATAATTTGTAATTAAATAATTATGTAAGAAGATTTTATATTACTATTGTATGACTATTAAATTTAATTTTTTTATTTAATTAATCTTTTAATTTTATACTCATATCAAATTCTTGTTTGAGTCTGTATTTAATAACTCTACATTTTAGTTTTTTATAAGAATATTTTTTTATGTTTGAATCTATATTGTTAATTTTACACTATCACAATATGGAGGTGTAAAACATAAAGAAATGTTAATATAAAATTTAAACGTAAAGTTTTTAGATATAAAAAGTAAAACAAAAAGTTGTCGTGGGTATAAGAACTAAAAAAATTAATTTAATTATTTTTTCTTTTCTATTCTATGACAGGTATATTTTTAAATTCATTATTTGAATCAAGATTAGGTTTCATTTTAAACGAGTCTGGATAAGGACACAATTGACCCGATGAACGTTTAAACAAACATTAGTTAGAGCATACAAAAGAGCATAGTATTTTTTTAAATGAAATCAACAAATAATTTTTTAATTTTATTTAAAAAAAACTACAGAAAAATTACAACAATCTTACTTCAATATGTATTGAGTAGGCATGTTTATTTTTATTTCAAATTTATAGGTAACCTTAGAAAGAATTGGGCTATTGATCTGAATCAAAAATGCTTACCAAATATAAAAAAAAAAAAATGAATTGGGCTATTAATACAAAATGACACATAATTTTGATTCACTAATAAAAAGTAACATCAGTAAAATGCATTCATAGAATGTTCCATTAGTAATATGCTCACAATAAGTATAACCATTTTGTGCTACTAAAAATTAAAATAATGTTAATTTTGCCATGTCAATATTCTTACATTTTCTAATTCTATAATGTGTGTTGACCTTTAGGTGAATGATTAATTTGGTGTTCTTTTACATATTATTTGTCAAAATAGTTATTTTGAAACTAATGACTGATATAAAATTGTTATAAACAAACAACCAGAAAATAATTTGCTAGTAGTTTTTTTGAAAAATGACACTCATTATAGCACTTGTCATAACAATTTTTGACATTTTTTTCTGACCCAAAAAACGAGTTTGAAAACAATATTATGAGTCCCAAATTAATCAATCACCTGTTGACCTTTGTTTTTAGTTTGACGTTTTACTTTAACGTACCCATAATTTTCCTACAATATTAAATATAAATATTTCACCATTTATTAGTTTTTCGATCAAGATCACTTGTACAGAGTTTGTCTCCACTAGCTTTTATTTGGAGGAGGTATATTAGTAAATTTATTATCATATTTTAATGGAAAAATAATATGTAGCTACGAACTTTTTCATTTAAGACAATGCCTTAAAATCATTCTGTAAAGTGAACAATTATTATTTTAAAAAAATAATGGTTTTTTCAGTAAAAGCCAACAATAACAAAATATTTAGTACCTCCAATGTTAATATACAAACAAATTTTAAATTATACTATGATCACGGCTTTTAAGTATTATCCACAATGATAACAGTGTTGAATACTGGTTATGTTATATTCTCTTTTTTTTAAAAATGATTGGTTATGTTATATAATAATATAAAAATTGCATTATTTTGGATAACGGACTAGTTTAGTCAAGTCAACTAATCATATCCAATACAGTCACCTATTTTATTATTTAAATTAGTTAATATATGAAAATATTTTAAATTACATGTTACAAGAAAAAATATATGGTTGATTATTATATGTCGTATTTATCTTTTATTTATTTTTATATGATTATATTCATTATATTCTTGCATTGGCTTTACTAATAATGTATAGACAATTTTTTTCTTTATTAATTATTTTGATCATCGTTGTCTAATAATTGTTTTAAAAGTTCTTTGCAACTTATGAGAAATTTTTTATTTCATTTATATAATTACTTTAGAGATATATTTAGTGAGAGAATTATTTTTAAAAAAAATAAAAAATTAAATTTAAACTATATAATTATACATATAGATGACAAAAAATTAATGTAATGTGATCACTTAAAAAATTAAATGACTTTTTAAAAAATTTACATATCTTTATATATTTTAATCTTAATTTTTTAAAATAAAATCTAATGATAAAACTTTATTTTTTTTATTTTTACATAACAAATTCTCTCATTATATATACTCTCAGTATCTAATGCTAAGGAGAATGATTTTTAGTGACGATAAACTAATATTCTAATAAAGTAAAAACTGAGGACAACTGTTGTTGTCTATTTTTCTGTTGATGCTGTTTATTTTTTTTTTATATTATTTTTTAATAATTGTAAATAAAAAATATATACTCTTATATTTAGTTTGTTTTTTTAATTAATTAATGTGCTATGGTAAGTAATTATGGTGTATCATCGTTTAGGATCAAGTATGGGGTTATTCATCGAATTTGAAAATTTTGTTGAGTAATGTAAGTTAAAGACATTTAGTACAAAAACATCTATGAGAACAATTTTCTTTATTATTGATAATAAATTATTAACTATATTATATAATCATTTAATTTAAATCTTTTGAGAATGATTTCCATTTATTGTTAATGATAAAAAAAATAGGCCATAATTTTTCACTAATTACTATAGAAACTAAAATTAATATGGATAAAAATTATTGTATATTAGTTTTCCATAATAGTGTTTAAACATCCTATAATAAAACAGATTTCTTCTCATTAATTCAACATCATCAATAACCATTGCTTGTTGCGCTTAATGCATTGGTTTTGGAGTCATTAGACACAGGTTTTGTTGTGACTAGTGAGTAAGAAACATTATAGTTCGTTCGCACCTACTTTTTAAATATTATTAAATATTAGTTCGAACCTACTTTTTGGTATATGCTAGTGGCCATAACTGATGAACTATCGTTTATTATTATTAAATATTTAAAAAATAAAATATTTTTAATAAAATATTACATTATTCAATTTTTTTTATTTTGGCAAAGGTTGCGAGTTCCTAATTTTTTACTACTTTTTTAATAACTTGTTTACCTCATTAATTAAGTAAAAATAATAAAAAAACATATAAATTTAATTAAGTAAATTTACTGTTGTCTTGTGGTTGAGTTTTAGTTGTTAATTCAGTTAAAACTTATATTGCATTGCAAATAAATAGTGTAAACTTACACTAACTTTTAAAGGCAAACAGTTAAATTGTGTGATGATTAGATGTGATTAATGAAATTATAATTTTGACACTTTAAATAAAATATTACTCATCTAGACTTAATTATAAATATAAAAAAAAGTTTGGTGTATTCAAATATAAACAAGTTTTAATTACATTTATCTTACTTATGTCAAAAATATTTTTTAATTAATTAAGATTTTTATCTTTAATGATTTTTTTATTTTTTATATTAAATTTTAATGAAAAATATTTTAGAAAAATTATTTTTTAAATGTAATCAGTATAACTACTTTAATTAGCTTACAATTAATTAATTTTGCTTACAATTGACTTCAAATGAGAATTATTTTATTACGTCTTGAATGCACAATTTATTATGAATAATATTCCTTTCATCTCATAATGATTGTAATTAAAGATTTATAAAAATGTCAAAAAAAAAATACGTATGTTTTTATTTTTTAATAAGATATTAAAGTATATATTCAATTTTATCTTCTAATATATATTATTGTCTTCAAAGACTTAATAATATATTTATTAAAAAAATTAAGAAAATAAAGATATTTTAGTAAAATTATCCTACAAGAAATATTATTTTTTTAAAATATTTTTCTTAATATATGTAAAAAAAAAATCTTAAACTACAATCATTTTAAGACAAAGAGAATACTAGAATAAAACTAGAGGCAAAGCAATGTCAAAACATCATTAAATTTATCAAAATACACTTTGAATTCCAAGTCAACACAAAAGGCAAAGATTTGTTTTATTTTCTACAAGAGAAAATTACCCAAAATAGTAATAAAAAAATTTAAAACAATTTTAGATTCTTTTCTTCTACGCTAGAATAAAAAAAAAGGTGCCACTTTGGGGAAAAAAGAAGTCCTATTTTTTCCTTCCTAAAGTGGTGGCACATCCCTTTGTGTAATTAATTAAAAGAAATTCATTTTTTCATTTTTTTTCTTAAATGGTTATTTGAAATTCAAAAATGTTAGCCCCAAGTATATGTAGAGACTAACGTTCCTAAGTTTTCATTTTTCATCTTTTAATCTCTTTTTATTTGTTTAAAACTATCTCTTTATTTTTATTTCCCTAGCATTGATTGAACCCCTATCCACCTCCAAAACTATTTCATTCTCTTTTATTTTAAGTGAAAACCACTCAGACTAGTGCAAGATGTCAAGACTATCAAGTGTATCCAAAGGTGTTTTGAATTAGCATCAAGCCTAAAAGTAAAATTTGGTAAAAGTAGTTTTATGGCTTTGGGAGTGGAAGATGGATTGGAGAGACCAACAGGTATCCTAAATTGTCAATTAATGATTTTATCTTTTTTATGTTTAAGCATCCCAATTGGAGCAAATCCTAGAAGAGAGGAGATGTGGAAACCTATTATTTTCGAATTCAAGAAGAAACTCTTCGTGGAGTCATAGTCATCTATCTTTTGCGAATCGAGTTTTCCTTATCAACTCAGTTCTTATTGCATTAAAACTTTTTTCTTTCTTTTTTTAAGATTCCAAGTCAAGTTATCAACATCTTGGTAAACTTAAAAAGGAATTTTCTTTGAGGAGGTGGAGAAAAGAATAAGACTATTGCATGGGTTAGTTAGGAAAAAAGTGTGTGAAGAGAAAAATAAGGGAGGTTTAGGGATAAAAATTTTGAAGGTTTTTAATAGCTTTCTTGGAAAAATGGTGGTGGTTGTTTCATCAAAAAGGAGTTATGTAGGAAAGGTTGTTGAGGGAGAAATATAAGGGATGGAAGAGCTTATTACTAGATAAAATAGATAAGAACTCGTCTATATGGTGGAAGGATTTGAATTTAGTATGCAGAGGGAAAAGTAAAAATAAATGGGGGTGATTTTGGGGTGAAATAGGAGGTGGGAAAAGGTTTAGAGGTAAGATTTTGGTTAGATAATTGGTGTATGGAGGAAAGCTTGGAGGAAAAAATATACAGAAGATTTTTTTTTATTTCTCAACAATAATCTAATGTAGTGGGGAATACGGGAATATGGGAGGGAGAGAGGTGGATTTGGGATTTAAAGTGGAGGAGGGAAAGATTTTATTGAGAGGAGGAACTCATTCACAATCTTATGTCAAATTTACAAAATACAGAACCTAAAAAGGAGGGAGGGGATAAATGAAGGTGGGCATATCACAATTCAAGAACATACATGGTGGATTCAACTTATTTGTTGATTAAAAATCTATAGGGAGAAACCAAAAACAATAGATTTTGTTGTAAACTATGGAAACTAAAATTTCCTCCAACAATTACTTGTTTCATTTGGAAATTATGGCTTGAAAAACTTCCAACTAAAGAGAATTTGAAGAAAAAGAATGTTCTGACTAAATAGGAGGAGTGTTAAGTCCTTTTGTCATCAACATGAAGAAACAATCTCTCATTTGTTTTTTTACTTGCTCTAAGGTTTTTCAACTCTAGGATTAATTAAATGCTTGGGTTGAAATAAAAATTGTCATGCCTTCAAGCATTGAAGAACATTTTTGGTAGCATACTTCACACAACCAATTGAGTGATAATGAACATTATAAAATCATTTGGTGTGCAATGGTTTATAACATTTTGAACTTTAGAAATTCATGTGTCTTTAATCAAAAATATTTTGTCAAGGGGAATATCCTAGACTTAGCACATTTGCAAGCCTAGTCATGGTTATAAAGGTGGAATGATAACTTTAACATTTCATATGTGCAATAAATGACAAATACTAAGACAAGCATCTCAATGAGTATGAAATTTTAACAACCATGAATACTAAGGCTAGTTTGTGATTATAATTTTGTTTTGTGGGTTTTAATTTTCATGCTTTTGGACTTTTTATATACTTTGAAGATGGTTTGATGGTCGAAGAATTATTATGTGTGGCTTTATGTTTCTTGTTGGTGAAATTATAGACAATGAGTGGATGGGTGAATATGCTTTGGTAGCTACATGAAGCTGGCATGTAAAAATTGAAAAATAATATAATCTATGATTTTTATTTATATCTATTATGTATACATGATATTGTTCTTATAGTATTTTGTTCCTGTAAATCAGACACTAAATTAAGAAAGTCCTAATTATGCAATATTTCGTATAACTATACAGATCTTTAATTTAGCTAATCATATATTTTTATATCAACATTCCCCCTCAAGTTGGTAAATAAATGTCATACATTTCCTAACTTGTTTAACAATATTTCAAAAATCTAACTAGTCACAACCTTGGTAAAAATATTTTCCAGTTGATATTAGATCGAATATTTGGCAATTCTAGGACATTTTTATCAAGTTTTTCCTTGATGAAAAATCTATTGACCTCCACATGTTTCATAGATCATATTGGACATGATTGTGAGCAATGTTGCGCACAACTTTATTATCACAATAAAATAGAATGGGACACATATGTACATACCCAAAATACTAGAAAAGTAGTCTAAGCCACAAAACCTTCACATAGTCCAAGAAGCATTTCTTTGAGTTCAACTTCTGCATTGGATCGAGCTACAACATTTTGCTTCGTGCTTTTGCATGTGACAAGATTACCTAATACAAATATAAAGTATCCAAAGGTTAATCTCCTATCATCAAGAGCTCTTGCCCAATTTGCATCAATATAAATCATCACATCTTAGTTGTTTGAGTCTTTCTTGAATAGAATTCCCTTTCTAGGAGCAGCCTTTATGTATCTTAAGATCCGTATGACAACATCCATGTGTTTTGTACCCAGATTGTGCAACTAACCACACTAAGAGAATAAGCTAGATCTAGCTTGGTGTGTGTGAGATACATCAATCTTCCTACAAGTCTCTAATATCTTTCCTTGTTAGTCAGAGTTTGATCTTCTTCAATACATAGCTTCAATCCCCCTTCGATTAGAGAATTTATTGGTTTGCATGTTGTCATCCTAGTTTCTTTCAACATATCCAATGCACACTTTCACTAAAATTGAAAAGTACTTGACTTTGATCTTGAGACCTCAATTCCAAGAAAGTGTTTCACTGAACCAAGATCCTTCATCTTGAATTTCTTTGTCATGTACTCTGCAATGCTTTGCATTCCTCTATATCATCTCCCATGACTATCATGTCATCAACATAAACAATAAGAATTGTAATATTTCCCTCCTTTCACTTTAGAAATAGGGTATGATCTTGATTGCTTTATTGATATCCAAAAAGTAATCATTGACTTGGTGAGTCTACAAACCATGCTCAGGGTGATTGCTTTAGTACATACAATGACTTCTTCAACTTGCATACCTTATTGTTATGCATACCTTCTAGTAGCTCTACATAAGCTTCTTCAGATAATTCTTCATGTAAGAAGACATTTTTTATGTTAAATTATTACAAGGGCCAATCAAGATTTACAACTAGAGATAACAATACTCGAACAATGCTAATTTTGGCTACAAGAGTGAACATTTCAATATAATCTATTCCATGTGTTTGTGTATACCCTTTTGCCACCAATCTAGCTTTGAATCTCTCAATTGTACCATCTACATTAAACTTCATTGTATACACCCATCGACATCCTACTAGTTTCTTTCCAACTGGACAATGCACAAACTCCCATGTTTCATTTCTTTGTAAGGATCTCATCTCTTTATTCATAGCATTCTTCCACCTCGAGTCAGCTAAAACTTCTTGCACATTGATAGGAATAGATACACTAGATAATTGACTCATATATGCATTATTTAAGCTAGATAGATTATGGTTAAAAATGTAATTACTCATAGGATATCTAGTCTTACTAGTGAGGTTAGGATCATAAGTAGGCTTAGGGATATCTCTAATAACATGATATAGTAGAAATCTTTTGACTATATTAAGTTCTTGAGGGGACAATTGGTGTAATATATTATCAGCATCAATCAACAAATCTTCAATCTGGACATGCTCAAATCCTCCATGATGTACTTTGTAACATCCCAAATTTTCAATATGATGATAATATATATTTCTAAAGAATTTATCTCTTTCATTATCCATAGTTTAATTTGTTAATGGAGTAGGAAATTAATTTTTGAATAGGAATTATCAACTAATAAATATTACTTAGGATAGAAAGAAAGGAAAGGAGATTTCAGTTAGTAGAAATTTGATATTTAAAAATAAAAAAAGAATGGAAATATGAATTTATTTCCAAATATAAATTTAATCCATAAAGAAATAAAGAAAGAAACAATAGAAAAGAGGAAAATTAGAATTTGAATCAAGATAGAAAATTTTTAGATGTTAAAAATATTTTTTTAGAAATTAAAGAAAATAAATAAACATTTTAAGGAAATAAATAAATTTTTGTTAAATAAAAATAAATAATTATGAAAAGAAAATTTAAATTAGTGAAAGATATGATTAAGATTTTAGCATTTTTTTGAAAGAATTTAAAAATATAAATTAATAAAATTTAAAACAAAAAATAAAAATAGAATAAAGAAAAGAAATAAAAGAAAAAAAAAAGGAAGAAGGAAAGAAGGGAGAAGGGAGGGTCAACGGGGTTCGAAACTATGACCCTAGGGACGAAGGAGAGAGTTGGGAGCATTGTCAACTAAGCTATCCAAATTGGGTACCAAGATATGATTCAAATATAATAAAAAGGTAAAGCGTAGAGTTAAAAGAAAATAAAATGGGAATTTCTAAAAAAGGCTTAAAAGCTAAATTCGAAGGAAGGGACACGAGGGTCAAATGTTAAAGGATATGCAAGGATTGTCATTTGACTACTAGGTCCATCATTGTTATTTTTACAAGTTAAAATCTATTTAACCCTTCCTAAAAACTACATACGGCTGTTGAAGCAGTTTCGTCATCTTCAACCTCGAGCAATCTTTTTCTTTTTCTGAAAAATGCTGCCTACTAAGCCCCATGCGCTGCTAGTCGCCCACCTACCTTTGTCCTAGTCTAGAGAATGCTTCGACGCAAAGCAAGGAAGCTAAGGACGTCCATAAAAGAAGAATCGAAATTGAGTTCGAGGAAGAAGAACACGAACTTCAATCCTCGAACTCTCCCTAGTCTCTCACCCCCACTACCTCAAATATGTTTTTTTAGATTTGAAATCACCCTGCGAACATTTCTATTGAAGAAATTTGAAGAATAACGCAAGGAATAGCGTTTTAGCAAAGGTTGTTAAGTTTCACCATTGACGCACTAAAGAAGCTTGATTCGAGGTAGAAGTTGTCTTTTCATAAAATTCTAGTTCTAGAATCATTCTACATTACTTTAATTTGAATTCTGCAAAGTTTGAAGTTCTAATTCATGTTAATTCTTCATAATTGAATCTGAGTTATGCTAATTCTTCATTTTGAGCAATTAAAGGATAAGATTAATTGAGTATAGGTTATTGATGAATTCTGGATAACTAAACTGACAAAAACATAAAGGAAATCAAAGATTGAAATTTTGAAATTTCTAGTTTCAAACCAGTGTCCAAAGGTTGAAGACAAAGTGGCAAATTATCATTTTGCTCTTTTGTTGAAAATTTACCAAAATACCCCTACTCTATTTTTATTTATTTTCCTTATCAATTTTGCCCTCCAAAAATCTAAAACACAAGCCTAGGAGATAGCTCTCTTATGTGTCTAAGTAATAAAGTAAAAATTTTCTCAAAAATTGGTTGTGAAATTAAATTATTTTTGTGAAATTCCAAAAAATACCCCTAGGTAATAAAGATAGAATGTTTTATTCTGATTGTTCAATAAGTTGAAAAGAAATTCAAGATTGAGTCTATAATTTTTTCATCCATTTAGAAATTTAAAAATCCTTGAAAATAAATTAATATTTTTAAAATGACGAAAATATCCCTAAGGTATAAAAGTAAATATTTTATCCTTTTTAGCCCATCCTAACCTTAAGAAAATAACCTAAGTAACCTTTTTCATTAAGTAGTATCTATACTAAAAATTATGGGTTGAAAATTTGAAGGAAATATTTAAAAAGACAATTTTCTAAATGACCAAAATATCCCTACATTACAAAAATTAGTTTTTAACATTGTTTAAACCTCTTGAACTCAGAAAGAATAGTTTATAACAGTAAAAAAACTATATAATATATCTTGAGTTAAAATGAAAATAAAAATCTCTAAAAAGTTATATTTTTATAAAATGACCAAAATACCCTTTTAAGAAAAATTCTGAAAAAAGAAAAAAAAACCCTCTTCAAGTAAAATTTTCCAACTAAGACTAAATGAAAGTTTAGAATCACTTTTATACTCATTTCTTTCATATTCATGTAAAGATAGAAGAAAATTGTGGAAGAAAGGTGAAAAAGACTATTTTGCCCCTGCTCTAATTTCTGAATAAAATATGTCTGAATGATTATTGTGATTATTGTTATGAATTCAAATGTATTGAATTGAAGATTTACATGTAATTTCGTACTTTCATCATTAGTGGAAGGCATACTTGATGAGTGTCCATCAGAGACAATGAACCTAGAATAACCCTAGGATAGATGATGAACTGAGACATGCTCAGACAATGATGATACTATCTAAAATAAATGTGATATAAAGACGAATGTGATCCATTGAAACCTGAAATTTTCATTAGTACCAAAGTAAAATGAGACAAAAGAAATGGTATATGAAATAAGAAAGGGAGATTGAATCGAAAATCTCAACGAGTGAGAATTTAAGATGAAGAATGCAATGGTTGACTATAGAAGGTACTTAAGGAATGTACGCAGATGAGACCTCGGGGGTAGATAAGGTACCAGGTTGTGAATTGCTCAGAGTAAAGAGGGTGTCGCAAAACCAGCTTGGCGTCCCCAACAAAGTAAAGCATTACCAAGATTTGGTTGAGAGTATCTTGAACCAAATACCAGGCAGGATATGTACTCTCAATCGTCAACCAAAGTTTACAAATTAAATTATTTATGATACACTCGTGTAAGCCCTCCTGAAGTTAATAGTTTTAGAGGCTACAAAGGGCCTTAAAGCAAATAGGCATCCTAACTAGCCACGAACGATGACATAAGAGATTACGTTAGATAGACTATATTCTATTATGTATGTATGTCCCAGAATTGATAACTCACTTCTACACCTTTCTCTTTCAAATTCAACATGGCTGATGAATTTCAACTGTTGTTTCATTTAACGATCCTACCCCTATAAGGAAGATAGACTTATGACAGAGTCCAAGGAGATGACACCTTTGTAGGGTATGTCCAATTCGCCTTCAGACCCATCAACATTGTAATTCCCTAGCAGTTTCATCATACAGACTTGTTAGTAGTTCTATCTCATACACCAACACCTAGATTTCTCAATGTGTCAGCTACTCGGAGACGACCACAAACCCCTCAGCCACCTCAATTTTGAATAAGGTCAATACATGTTGGCAATATAAATAGAAGAGAGGATTCAACAGATGAGGAAACTTCAAACTAAACTGAATAAGCTCTAGAAGAATAGTTAATGTAATGTTGCGTTCAAATGTTGAAAATGTTTTACTAATATAACCTTGAGTTGTATGACTCCTTTAGTTCTGTAAAAGTAAAGCAGTAGTATTTTGAATGGAATTGATATGATAAGTTCAGTTATTGTCAAATTGTAATTTTCCAAACGAATTAAGTTTCAAAGTTTTGTCTATGCAAAAAACTCTTTAAACATTTATTATTTTGATAAAAGAAAATAAAAAGGGGTGTTACATACTTCTTCCTCATTATCTTATTGTTGAACCATTAGATTGTTGCACACCTTCTCATCACTTGGTACAATATTTTCACTTCCTTTCTCCAATATGACCTTAGAATCAACTTCTTGAGGGATTAGAGTCTGAACTTCATCACAATTCTCCCCTTGAATTTCAAACTCAGGGGAAAAATACATCAATATCTCATGAAAAAACTACATCTATAATGGTAAACATTTGTTTGGTTTGTGGATGGTAGCACTAATATTCTTTCTAATGCTATTATTTTGTTTTGTAGCGAATGCCCTTTAATTTGGAACAAAGACTTGGAATTCATCACTTCCATCATGAAATGCCTTCTACAAAGCATTCTAAATATCGAGGGCAGTGGGTAAGCGAAAATACCTTTTTATGATTTCTGACTTCATGGACATCACTTGCCATCTTTTCACCTTTTGGTTTTTAGCGCACCATTTTTTATATCCCTCATATTTTTCTATTGGAGGCTTTACCTTACCATAAATGTAGGATAATTTTTCCCTCTCTATGATGTGCATCTCCATTAGTTATGATCATATGTCATAGTTGGATTTATTAAGGATGATGCCTATGTTGAAGACACCTTCAGATTGAACCACCATTGGAATTGGTTTTTCAGTCATCTTCTTCAACAATCTTCAAGGATTCAAAAAAAAAAAAATGAGCCTAAGCTCTAATACCAATTTGAAAAGCAATATAATTTTATGATTTTTATTCATATATACTTTGTATACGAGATATTATTCTTATAGTATTTTGCTCCTACAAATCAAACACTAAATTAAGAAAATCCTAATTATGCAATATTTTATATAGCTATAGAAATACTTAATTTGACTTATCAAATCTTTAATTTTGTTAATCAAATATTTTTATCTTAACAGTAAATTGATGACTTTTTTAGTGTGTCAACAAGTTTCAGTGGTTAGTCTATATTTCTTGAATAGTCATAAATATCTTTTAACCATTTTTTAAAACGATTTTGTTGTTATATAATTAATTAGATAGTTGTTATATTTATTAGGTATTCCTCACCTCTCTTTCTCTCTCTATATATATATGACTACTTATTTACTAATAAAAAAATGTAGGTATTTAATTTTTTTTAACTTATCGTTATGAATAGGTAAAGATGTGATGAAAAAATAAAAAGACAAAACATAAATGGTTTTAAACTTTTGACTTTTTTCTTTGGAATATCATGGTTTTCAAGAAATTGAATAAGAATTAGTGTGTAAAGAAATTAACCTCTTATCCACTTATTAATTGCTAACTATATAAGTCAAACATGTAAAAGAAATACATAACACAAAAAATTAAATAAATATTTTAAAATTGAAGAGATAAACATAAAATATGACATGAAATAACTTATTATGCATGGGAAACATATGTCATTTAACAAAATTTAAGTAACTTTGTAAAATGTTAATCGTAAAATAGTTGCACAAATAGTTATATTAAAAGAGAATTGTCTTTTTATGATTGTCAATGATATCAGAAAAACCAAAAATTACCTTAAAATTTACTCTGGGAAGGTATAGAATAGAGTTTGTTTATTTTGATAAGTTTATCATATGATAAAAATTCATATGATAAAGCTATCAAAATAAACACCACGCTTAAAAAAATGATTCTTTGTCATCGATTATCTTTTGATCGTTCCATTAATCTTTAGTCCACTTAGTAGAGAAGTTTAGAGAGAAGAGGTGATTCATGGATGTGTGATCCTAATTACACCCATGATAAGAAATTATAAAATAGGCTAAAATCACCCATCCAATGATATCACCAAGGGGGATTAAGTACACACAAGTTTTTATTTTATGATTTTTGTTTTATTTTGTATTTGGACTTGAATCTTTATAAGTCTAGATTTTAATTTTTTTTTTCAAATTATGTTTAGAGTTCTAAATACTTTGATTTTAATGGACTAGAATTTAAGGTAATAGCATTTTTTTTTAATCTTTTGTCATACTTAAATATTCTTTCATTTTTCGTTAGGTTTTTTTCATGTTTATATGTGAGTAGTTCTCTTTTTTTTTTATTAGGATTTAGTTTTTGATTGATTAATGATTTTTAATTGAATTATTTTTATTCTTATTATGTTTTCATCTTTACTCTTTTTTTATTGATGTCTTTATATAAATTGCCATAAATTTTCATAACCTTACAGTGTAGAAAAGAAATGAAAGATAAACCTATACTTCAATTTGTAAGGAGAAAACTTAGACTTTAAATCTAGTAGCTAGGTTTAATCCTTTAAATAAACAATTAAATTAACAAAGAATGTAAAAAGTTTAATTCAACATAAATAAAGTAAAATTATTTTAAGCAACAATGCTAAATTAATCAAAATTCTAACAAAGGCTTAATTATAATTAATAACTACTATTTATAGTTAATTTCCTAAGTATTTTGAATGTTTATTTGCTTTTAAAGTGTAATCCTACACCGCTAGCTTATGACATAGTCTCTTTAAGTAGAACTTTTCATTAAAATTTGTAAAAAAAAAGACATATATTTATTTAATTAAATTTGTATTTTTTTTATAATTATTTTCAATAAAATTTAACTAAAAACACAAATAGTTAAAGGCGTTATTCTAATCAATATTGAATTATTTTGAAGTCTTATACGTAATATTCAATTATGTGTATGTGTGCTCAGTTAGTTAGGAAGTTATCATACTTAGTGACTTATATCTATTTTTTTCAATTAATTTTATTTTTAACAAAAATAAAATGTTTTTGTTCTTTATAAAATTTTAAAAATTCACTTTGTCTTTTTAAATTATTTTTTGTTTGTTTTCAGTCCATCTAATTTTAATATGTTCTTTTTTAGTTCTTTTAACTTTAAAATATATTACTTTTAATTATCAAAGTGTTTTAAATATTGCTCTATAGAAGATTGAAAAATGATTTAGATGACACTTAAAATGAAAAGTAACATTTCAAAATTAAAAGGACTAAAAATGGATGAAATTTTTTTAAAATAATTAAAATTAAACTTTTAAAATTTTAGAAAGATAAAAACATATTTTATAACATTTTTTTATAATTTATTCATTTTATATAAAATTCCATAATTAATTATTCATGAATTTTCTTCAATATTCAATTAATCATTTTCTTAAGTTAATTCATTTTCCTAATTCTACAATTTATTCCAAGTGCATCATTAATTATTTTACTTCTACCACTAAAATTTAGTTTCAATTAATTAATAGTTACAAAGATATTATTTTTTAGGATCATAAATATTTTCAATGCAAAATTACTATTTTAGCTTTGACCTAATAAATTACTAATTTTCACTATCTTATAATTAATCTTTCAACTATTTTCAATTTAAGGATTTAAATAAAATATTATAATTAAGTTTTAATATTTTATATCTCATTTTAAATTATTAATAAAAAAGTTACAATTTTACCATTACGAGACATTTAGTAGACAAAAGGTTTTTACTTTTTAAGAAATCATATAGTAAACTATAATTCTCATATTTAGTATGCAATTAATAAAAAAGATTATAAGAAGATTACGATTTCTAGGAATCAATTTTAGTTCATTTTTCATGAAAGCATTCCCAAACGAGGGTGTGAGGGATTCAACTTTTTCAAGTCAAAAAAATATTTTAATTACATAAAATAACTATATTATTCTTTTTTATAATTACAAATTAACACTCACTAGTATTTTTATTTATCTAAAAGCTTTTGTTTCAATTTTTGAATGTTGCACTGTGTTATTTTCCTGTATTGTCTTTTGTCAACGTTATATTGTGAAATCAAATTTTTGTTTAAGAACAATGAGGAGTGATGACAATTAAATGATTAATTTTCATATGCTTTTATAAATTAATAAATTATATTTTTTAAAAATTAGATTAAATTTTAAACCACATAAAATATCAATTTAAGAAGCAACCTTCTCAATAGTCAATGCTTAAATTATAAAAAATATGTTTAATTGATACTTTTTTATATGTTTATTGTTTATTTTGATACTATTTTAATCCTATATAAGTTGTTGATTAGTTTAATTAATTTTTTTTTCCTTCTTATGCTAGATTATGACACGATTACATCCTACAAGAAAGAAGAAATTCATCCTTTTGACCATTATGTATTTACATCCTACAAGTGTCATATTTATAATAAGATTGAAGTAAAAAATATTTAATATAATTATTTTAACGAAGATTATATTTATAAAAAATTCTTATATATCTAAAAAAATTATAATTCTTATAATGAAGATTAACCAAACATATTTTACACATTCCTATGAATTATAATTCTTAAGAATCATGATTCACGAGTATGAAAAAATTTTCTCCTACCAAAGGCTCCATAAGAGTATGTTTGATAAAATATTTAAGAATTTTATAAGTTTTTTTTACTAACTAATAAGTTAGTTTGACCGTGAGTTTATTTTAATAATTTATAATTTATTTTTATAAGCTATTTTAAGAATTTTACAAAAATAAGTAAACTTTTAAGTTACTAGTTTTTCTTTTTTTTTTTAATTTTTATCCTCATTAATTTATTTGAATTTTTTCTTACCTTTTTTAATCAATAATTATTTTTATCATTTTATATCATTTTACATTTATAAACTAACTTATTAACTAATTTTATCAAACACTTTCAATTCAATATACTAACTTATAAATTTCTAACTTTTCAATTTCCTTATTTTAAGCTTAAGCTAATCTAAAGAAAAAACTTTTAAGAATAATTTTAAAATAAATATTTTATTTTACTATTTATTTTTTAGAATATAATGATTGTAATATATAAATAAAATTTTAAAAAATAAATAATAAAAATAAAAGATAAACTCATTTAGATTTATTCTCACAATAACTTGATTTCTCCTCTATATATATATTTTAAAAAAACTCATGTAAACAAAAAAAAGGTTGATATTTTTCTTTTGAAAAACAAGAAAGATAAATTGAGTTCTTGATCTCACTAGAATTAAAAAACACCCTTAAGATTAAAAGAAAACTCTTATAAAAATATGTACCAATTATCCATCAAAATATTCTCACATTAATAACGATATTCAAACTTACAATTTCTGTAAAAGATGAATAAGATCCTTACTAATTGGAACAATATTTTGTGAAAAAAAAAAAAAAAAAACATAGATTGATATTGATGTAGCTATTCATGAGATGGAAAGGTGGTGGTGGCTTGCGCTGATCAAGAAAGGGCATTCAAAAACAAACAAGTGTATGAATGCACTACACAAAATAATAACAGTAATGTAACATTGTAACGTAATGCGAATAAAAAGAAAGAAAGAAAGAAAGAAAGAAAGAAAGAAAGTAGAGCGCAGAGTAGAGAGCAGAGAGAAATGAGTATGAGAATGGTGTAAGTCCATAAAATGTACGAATGCCGTATAAAATGCGTCATAACGCATTCCAATTTTGGGCAGCCCTACACACATTAGCGTAGAACGCACATACACTGTTTCTGACACACCCTGCTTCCATCATTCAAAGAGCACCCCAAAATACTACACTGCCACACTTCTGCCATTTATCCAAGACCATCACCTTCCTTTCACTCAAACCATTTTATTAACTCTCTATCCCTACCTACTCACCACCACCACATTCCCTTCCTTCCCCTTTTCTCTTTACTACACTCCAAATCAATTTTTTAAACATCTCTTAATTTTATACATTCCATCAATTATTTTTATTTTTTATTTTTTAAAAATATTTTTTTCATCTTTGATTTTTATATATTTTATTTTTTTCTATTTTTTATGATAATTATTATTAATTTTTATTTTTCAAATGAATTGTCTTTCTGATTTAAAATTATGAGAATCGTCATTTCTCTCTCTTTTTTTTTTATCATATCGTACTATTTGTTACACTTATATTTTTTTCATACTGCCTTCTTTCACCACCTTTGCACTAATGTGAGTGACAACTTGACAAGTCCCGGCGAAAGAAACAAACAAACAAAACAGTGATATTTAGAAATTTTATTGAAGTTTGATGGAAATTAAGTGTGTTTGATTTGTAATTGCACCGCAAATTTTCATTTGAAAAAATAAGTTAGGTTTACAAATCATATATATATATATATATATTAGACAAAATCGTAATTAAATTAGAAAATTTTTATTCCTTTGATTAAAGAAACATTACATATTTTTTTAAGTTATTATAAACATAAACTCACTTTTTTATTTCATCTAATTTTTATTTTATTTTTTATTCTTTTTATTTCTTATCTCTTCTCTCTACCCCAAAAAAATCCATCCCAAATGGGATATATATTAATAACTATTCATTTTCTTTTATATACAACAGTTGTTTGTATAAATAATTTTCTGTATCTAATACGCTTAATTTTATCTTTTATTAACAACTTTAACCTTACATTTATGACATAAGAATTTAAGAAATTCCCAACTCAGACAATCTTATAAACATATTTTTGAAACTTAAATTATGATTTGAGCAAAAGTAAAAAATGACGTCCACCATTTCAGTGCATTTCTAAATTAAAGGTGAGAGGATTTAAAACTATTGTTACTCTCAAAATAATACTTTTTTTTTCTCATTTCATACATTAAAACACATAATTTTATATTAAAATTAGTAAAAATATTTTTATAACTTTGAACCAACATAATTTTAACAGATGGGACATGTGTTTTAATAAGAATACTAATAACTGAATAAGAATGAAAAAAAAAAAAAAAAAGAATAAGGATAAGATGGTAGAAAATAGTAATTGTAAGATACAGGAATTTGTGATTTATCTTTGGCATTATTTGTCCTCAATCTCATCACCGTCCCATCTACACTCTTTCCCAGAGGCTCTTACCCATTTTCATGATAGGAATATTAATTTTTAGAGAGAGAATAAGGGTATCTCCATCTCTGTCAAAACCCTTCACAGATCATTGAACTCAGATTTCAGAACATATCAGAGCAGCTGAGCTGAGACCCTAGAAAGAGAAAGAATAGCATCAAGATCCATCTATTAGGTGTTTTCCTTTGCCTTGGGGTAAGGGTCACCATTGGTGTTTTTCCACGCGCCTACACGCACTTTGGATTTTTCTTTGTTCTTCCATGCCAACAAATATCAACAAACAATGTTACTACTATCAACCTATCTTTCATTCTTTTGTTATTCAATAATACATTCTTAGCACTATTTTAATTGTTATATAAAAAAACTATTTTAAACTATTTTTTTTTATTTTTAATTTTTAAGTATAATATTAATTATTATTATTTATTTATATACTTAATTATTGTTTTATATCATATTTAATAAAATTAATTAAAATTAAAATTAATATAATAAAATT